>VCHN02001967.1:0-19145 GCA_007115665.2 Sequoiadendron giganteum
AACAAAATAGGCAAGCCATTACAATGAAAGTTCACCAGATACATTGCAAGGTTGTTGGGCATTTTTGTGGTTCATCACAATTTTGATGAAATAATGCAATTTAAAAAAAAAAAAAACTATTCGTTGAAATGTAGGCATATCAGTGAAAGATCAAGACTCACCATGTTGAGGAAAATATAGAATATCCTAGCGATACATGATCTCTTGTCGATGAGGATACAAATGGATCAAAATACTTATCGGGGTGACTCTGGGCGATATATAAAAGTAGGAGGCTCCAAAGTGCATCCATAGGGATAATGACAAGACATAAGGACAGGTCAATCAAAGAGAGAAATTTGATGTGCCAAGACCATGAGCATTTAATAGGGGTAGTAAAAGACAAGATGGATTGTCATCAATGCTCAGATTTAAAGGACAGATTGGAAGACTTCATTATGAAAATTTAGATCACAATATGATTAACCCTATTTGGACAAATGCAATGACATCAGTGTCAAGAGTTAAGAGGCCATTCATCTTTGTATTTCAATAAATTATTGTATGCATTGAGTAAGTGTTTACAAGGTAGAAAAAGGACAGTCATATGATTGTTTAAAATATCAAATAACATGTCAGTTGTTGTGTTTAATTAGGCTTACAGAGGTAGGGATTTATCAATTTTTGCATACATCTGCAGTCCAAGCTCTAGGCCTACATTATTTGGTTACTATGTATGAGAAATGAGCAATGAATAATTGTAGAATATGGAGGCTATGGATGATATTATGATGGCCACATTTGATGTTGATCAACAATTGGAGAAAAATATAAAACCTATGATGAGTCATGAGATCAAGGGGACTGTCATGGACAACAAGCACAACCTACGAACTGGATTCTATGTTTTGCTAAAAAATAAAAAATCAAACTAGTGAATATTAAACTACACACAAGAATCTAAATTTGTTGAAAATGATAAATTTGGTGAGAAAGAGTACATGTAGTGCATCTTGGATACTTAGCTAGTGTATTAAAAAATAGGATTGTAAACCCAAAATTATTCTCACTCTAGAAATTCAATAGAAAAATACAGAATGTTATCCTAGATACTTAGCTCTTAGACAGTCAATAAAACACTATGATCATGATTATGAATGGTTTTACCTGGTCCCACTCTTGATCTCCATGTTTGAGAGCCTTCTCTTTAAGACCCCACGAATCCAATTTGATCCATTGCTACCAAAAGAGATATTAATGTGTAAACAAGGAGCCGCATTTAGACAAAGTGGTTGTTGATTTCTTCTAAGAAATTTAGAGACTACAAAAAGAAGATACCTGATGGGGATCATGTGGGCTTCCTAGAGAAAGCACTGCAATATGACCTCGAGCAGCAATGAAAAACTTTGGATTAGCTTCACAGTAAATCCTAACAGCATGACATTGAAAGTTGCTCAGGTACTGGGTCCTGTCCCCTAGATTAAATTAAGGAAAACATTATTGTAAACACAATATGTATAGAAGAATATGAATGTAAAGGAAAATGGATATTAGAAAAACATAAATGTAAATAAAAGTAGTGTGAGAAGAAAATGAATCTAAATTGGTCTTGAACAAATAAAATCATACCCAATTAGCATTAAGTTATACTGACCTTGTACTCATTTCCATTGTCAATCTTGAAGGTTACTTTGATGCCTTCTGTAGAAACTCTCTGGCCATGAGGCAATTGAAGGCGGGAAAACCAAGTGTATATTGATGACTTCCTGACAATCAAAAAGAAAGAAGCAACCAGTCCACCCTATTAGAACAGAATAATCTTATGAATTGATTTTATTTGTTTTACTGGCTAATGGATAGTAGACCTAGTTCTGTTGAATTGAGATACTACTAAGATGTGTTGACTGGTGATTTTAGACTACCGATATTCTGCTTCAATTTCTATAAGTTACTTTTGTCTTAAATATATTCAAGATAAATCTGCAAAAAAATTCCCTGATCTCTTAGAAATTATGCAGATTATTTTGTTAATACTTCTCCATTTTGATATTTTCTTTCAAAAATTCATAGAAATATATGTAATTCCATATTTGAAACTTACATATTTTAATTTTACTAGTTCTGTAATTATAGTATATGACTCCAACAATTGTGAAACACATAGGCAATATGTTGGATGAATGAAGTAAACTATGCAATTGGCAGGTGTAAAGCCAAATTCCTTAACCCTTGTCAGCATCCTTCTATCCTGTTTTATAACATGTGCTTTGGAATAGGGCATGAAAATCCATGTAAGTATAATTAAAAGGAGATTTTTGTCAGATATTATATTACAATAAGTTGAATGAATGTAAGTAGATATATTTTAGCATACCTGTAGATGGTACAAAATTTCATGGTTAAGTAGAAGCCTCCCATCAACAAAAAGATCCAAATATCCGTGTATCTATCTCAATTGAGCCTCTAAACCCTTCAAAGCTGTCAAATTTTCCACTAACCTGTTATGCACAAAAGTTAAATTTTTGAGACCACTAAAATAAAAATAAAAAACATTACATTATGATCCAAATCCACACACAACACAAAGTTCATAGTGAAAAGTTAGCACTTTCTTTCATCTTTGCATATTGATTTGATGCTTTAAACAATGCATTTCTTATATTGAAAAGTGCATTACTTACCTTATTGAGCTTCTCTTTGTTTTGAGAATATTTTAATATTCTCTACATAACAGGGCCAACCACGTGAAGGTGGAAGCTCATTTGTCCCCTCCCCCCCTCTCACATCACTCTCAATTCCCCATACCCGATCATATAACATTAATCATTCATTCATCCATTAATAACATATAACATTCATTCACTCATCCATTAATTACATATAACATTCATTCATTAAAATATAACATTTATTCATTAACATATTTACATTCATTCATTAACATATAACATTCATTTTTTCAGTTTTTACATACTATCAAAAATATGGTTGTCAACTTGTCATAATATGATTACAATCACTTTTATTTTTGTTTCTTTTTTGCAGCTAAAAAAAGCTGAAGTGGAATATCATTTTCAAAATCATCTGTCCCCCCTTCAGTTGTTCTGAGCTCTGCTCATGATCTTAATGTATGCCTAGTCATGTACTCACAACGCAGACGCGGCTGCAAGGGGGGGTCTACTACAATAGCAAAGAAATGTTAAATTGATATGTTTTATTATTATTGTTACATGTATTTAATTAATTAAAAGAACATCAGAGTGGTGCTCTTTACCTGATTGGGCCACATCATGTTCCTGATATTGTCTTATAGCCTCATGCTCAACATGTTGAACACCCTCTAAATCCTGATCTGGATTTGAAACATGAAAGATTACATTAATTAATACACCAATTGCAATTAAATATGTTTAAAAGAACATTAGAGTGGTCCTCTTTACCTAATGGAGCCACCTCATGTTCCTGATCTTGTCTAGCCTAATCATGCTCAACATGTTGATCATGCTCTACATGCTCTAAAGTTGAAACACGAAAGGTTACATTGATTAATACACCAAATGCAATTAAAGATGTTTAATTGTATTAATCCATACTGTGTTTTGTATAGCACATGAATACATCTAGTACCGGGATGCACACCATGGCCTTCATCAGTAGGTTGTGCTCCACCCTCACCAGGCTGCATTCCAGTGTCATGTGCAGTATTATCATTACTTATTTGTGTAAAACAAATAGGCACATTATTATGGTAGAAATTAATATTGAACAGATTGCACAAGTATTGAATTTGAAATAAACTTTATTGAGTCTATTTACCTGCATGTTGGATGTAGTGGAAGATTGTATTTGCCCAGTTGAAACACTTAGCTATTTAGTCAGGGCTCCATAGCCTTGGTGGAAGGAAATCTTTAGGTCCTCTTCTGTGGGCAATCTGTTGAAATCAAAGCCCTGCATTTTTGCATGCGAACATGAATTTTGCTTCTATGGTGTGATAAAACCAAAATTATTTACAATTTATTATTTGGATGCAATATTCCATTTATTGATACTTACAAATCGTGCGGCTATTTTCATATAACCACCAGAGCCAAGTTTGTGCTGCTCGTGTTTTTCTAGTCTTGCCTTTGTTGCCTTTGATGTGTCGGGCAACCTATGAAAAAATTGAAATATGTTAGATTATGTAAAAATAAAGAGTAATCAGTATATAATTAAATTGCTGATAGTATCACATACCTTGCTTGGCCCGGTGGTGTCTTTCGTATCTTCTTTTCAGCCTTCTCCTTTCCATATGACACCAAGTCCTTCCACTCCCTTTCCGGAATCATGGGGGGACCCTCGTATTTTCTGTTCTTCTCTAAATTTGACCTATATTGGTCCCTCACATACTTTAGATAGGTACCAGCTTTCTTAAGGACCTTGGTTCGGTTGAATGTTTTATCACCGAACAACACAACTAAATGGTTAATGAGCTCATCTTTTAAATCTTGATTTTGGGCATTCCATCATGTACGTATGGTGGGCCTGAAGAGCTCCAATGTAATATCACTTAGATGTCTATAAAAAACATCATTTCCTGCAAAATGATCATGGGATCATTAGTCTATAAATAGTGATCAATAAGTAAATTTCAATTAGATTATATATAATAATAACTAAAATATTTTAAAGTTCCTGGGACCTTCTCTATCTTTATGTGAAGAAAATCCTTGGTCACCACAAATGTGACCGGCAATGTTCTCATACTAGTAATACGAGAAGATCCAGGAAATGCTGCTAAAACATCACTAGTACTAGCGGCCTCTGTATCCACAGGTACTGATACATGTAGTGGCATGCGTTCGCTGCTAGACGGTGGACTACCGAATGCCTACATGGTATGTGTTGCCGACATTTCAGTCCAAAATATAGGCATGGATGATGGGGCCGGACAAAGTGTTGTATGTGCAAGAAGATCAGGATTGACACTTGTACTGTCCCCTACTTCTCGGGAAACACTTGCAGTACCTTGATCATGGCCAGCAGCATGATGAGGATGCAGATAATCCTGTAAAAACTACACATATTTTAGTTCATGACATAAAAGAGTACAAAATATAAAACCATGAATGAACTTATGTTATAATTAAAGATCTCATGACAGCTTCCTTGCAAGTTCTGTGCTCTCAGACAATAGTTTAACCCTTTCTCTTATCTCATATGTTTGAGGCACTACGAATACCGACTTAAGGATTTCTTGATTGCATTTTTTTTGGGTCTTCCTCAACATATCCGCAGGGTTTGTGAAAAATGCGATGTCATCATCGCATAATAGTGACTCCACCTCCATATGGATGTTCTCCTGTACTGCTGGTGCCTTTCCCTGATCAGCCGACTACAATAAGAATATTAAAAACATTATCAAAATTAACCCAATAAACTCATGAAAAAAATATAATAATAAAATTTTTTGCTTGTATCTGATTTGTACAATTATAATGAGGTAAACTTGTCAGATAGAAGCGCCTAAAGATGGATCGCGATCTGCGCTCTGGGCCGAAGCCTTCCTTGTATGATCAATGTCTTGCTATGACAAAAATTAAATATAAAAAATATTACCGAAATGAAACCAATAGACTTACAAAAAAAAACATAATAATAAAATGGTATATTGGAGTCATTAATTGGAGGTTGGGTAAAATGGTATATAGTACATACCACCCCCATAATAATTGTCTTTCTATCTAAGTGATTCAAATTGTAATTGATTGGCAACTCTTCCCCTGTAGTTATTGATTTTATCACACATACGAATACACGATTTCCATCTCGCGCCTCGAATATACAATTGGGTTGCTTATTTGTTGAGCCAAGTCGTGTACTATTTATAAACCCTACAATATTCCCTGATGCTTTTGGCCTCCCGTCAATGTACCTAGCCACTCCTTTATTTTGATCCTTATCTTTTAGTTGTATATAATTTGCTGATAGTGCATACCTACGCATAATTCATGTATATCGAACCAGCTGCATCCAATTTTTGTAACTATAACAGGGTCCAACATACTCCATCAACTCAGTAACTTTGTCGTAACGGACCTTTATGCCATCCATGCAAAATAGGCCCAAACCATGTAATGATGATGGTGCTATGCGATATATCCTCTCATTGACACAAAGATCAGCGTTTATTGGAGGAAGTTCTTTGGGTACCCATTGTTTCCGTAGATGTTTGTACCTCAAGGGCACCTCAATGTCACTTATGCTCTCATCATCATAAGAACATGACCCCCTTCAATAAGAAAAAAATCCATGCATTTACAAATTTTTCTTCTAATCTTTTGACCTCTAGTTGGTCTCCCTCTTTTAGACCTACTACATGTCTCACTTTCCTCTTCTCTTCCTGAATTTCCCTCGCTTGAGGAAGACAAATCTGAAAAATACCTATTTGGTGGTACCTGCACTCATAAGGATGCTGGATGAAGTTCTTTCATGGTGATGTGATCCAAAGGTGACATTATGATTAATCTATCATTTAATCGCTAGAATTTGACACGTTATAAGGTAATCAAGTCTTGATAGATTGAAAGTTATTGTTACTACCGTCCAAATGTGTCCATCACAAATCAAATCTACTTAACGTTTTAACTCCCAAACTTTGTAACAAGTGTTAAATGTGACTATGGTCCACCAGTTACACAACCAAGGCATCAAATGTATTCTCTAATTGTAATCAAAGGACTTTTTCTATTCATTCAAGTAAATAAACTTGAAGGGAAACACCACCAAGTGGTTTATTGGACACCTACATGACTAAAAATAGCAGAAAATCTACATTTAATTTCCATATGTCTAAGTGGTTAATGGGGAGGGAGTGTGTACTAGGCCTGGTAAAGTCATCATAAGTTTGTGCTTTGGCAATAAAAAATGTTTAAGTCATCTTAAATCTTCCTATGTCTAATTGCTAGGAGACTTTTGGTATGTTTTAAGGTAGGATGAGTGGTCACATCAATGTTGTAATTCTCTATGACAAGGTTTCAACATCTTCAAATAGTGAAAGTTAGTGCTCATAGTCATTTGAAACAACAACATTTTCAATATGTATGATGGTAGGATTTCATAACTTAAAATAATTGGCTACCCAACAAACTTAAAGTTAAAAGAAACTTTTTCAGTTTAAGGAGTTAGCACTTTCTTTCATCTTTGCATATTGGTTTGATGCTTCAAATGATGCATTATTTATCCCACTTCTATCATATTGTATTCCCATCCCATTGCAATTGTTGGAGGAGTTGATACCAAAATTTCATATCAGATACCACGTTCTTGAAGCAATTTTTTGTGTTTTTACAATTTTTCTAAAGTTATTTTGTGTTGTATGGATCCATACAAGCTTGAAATTCTCTGAGATCATTGGTGTAGATAAATATATGTGTTTTCCTTTCATTTTCATTTGTTTTGAAGTTCTCAATCACTGTTTTGTAGGATTAAACAGTCAAATACGGGGACTGCCCTATTGTGCCTGTGTAAGGGTTTGAGGGCTAAATAGAAATGACATCCACCAATCCACCCACCATCTTGGAACTGTAACTCGGTGGATTGGTGTGCATCATGGTGGATTTGATGGAGTTTCAAATATTTTTCTTTAAATTCCATTTATGTTTTTCCCTTGTCGTGGCTTGTTACATTGTTTGGGAGGAACCTAAGGTTGGGTTTTACCTTGGCTTTCATAAAAATCCTAATGTTCCATGTAAAACCTTGGGTGAGATATATTCGGTCATTACCTTTTTGGAGTGGGTATTAAAATGACTTATGTATCATTGTTTCGTCTAGGTCAAGCCCCTTTTTATAAATTGAGTTAAATATTTTTCCTAACTTTATTACTTCCTAAGTTTAGGTTGGCCCATGCCCTATGTTACTAATATTAGCCCAAACCTAAGGGGAGGGTTAATAATCAAAAGAGCTTCTGAAACTTCAACTACAAAAGCTACAAAATTGACTATAAATGTGGCAAAATTGGCCCAAAAGACAGCTGAAAGAGAACAAGCTGAGAAGAAAAGTTTGATGGAGAAGTATAACACCATTATTAGAGAGTATAGTAGAATGCAGCAAAGGAATGTTGAGCTGCAAACTGAGGTAGACAGGTTGAAGTATAGACATGTGGGGGAGTCTTCTAGTGCTCTTGGTACACTGTCCATACCTTCTACATCAAGATCAGTACCTCCAACTTCTCCAATTGTTTCTACTTCTGGGTCCCCCATCCAGACTCTTGCTCCTAGTCCTTCATTAGAGCCAGTTGAAGAGGAGGTTGAGTACTTTGTAGATCCAATCAAATAGCAGATCCTTAATAAGATTAGAGAGCTACAGGAAGCTCTAAAATCAAGTGAGAAGGGAGCAGTTGCCAAGCAAAATGAAGTTGTAGACACAATTTTTAGGAATTTGAATTAGGGAGTTGATGGTAGATTACCATCAGTTTATTCTTTATATTCTTTATTCTTAGATTCAATAAGAAACATTACTAGGGATCAAGAATTATTTTTTCCTTTATTTGAGAAGTGGATCCCTAAGGCCAATGACCTAGATGTTATGTATAAGGCCTCTAGATTCGATGCAGACAACATGCCCCAATCATTAAGGCCTACTCAAGTTTTTATAAAATCACTGCAAGGTTTTTAAGCCTTACCTGATGATTTGAGTAGGAAGATTAAGGAACTGGTAAATAATTTTGATGACTGGAGTGGCACGTCTTTACCATATTTACAGGGACTGCCCTATTTTGCCTATGTAAGGGTTTGAGGGCTAAATAGAAATGACATCCACCAATCCACCCACTGTCTTGGAACTTTAACTCAGTGGATTGGTGTGCATCATGGTATGATAGAGGTTCATTGCATTTAGGGGTCTTTTAAAGAAAGAAAATTGGCATTGAATTGATGCCCTAGGGTAGATAGGGGCAATTTTCTTGTGAATTTTTGGTTGTTAAGTCAGGGTTTATCAATTTAATGGATATCTTGGTAGAGTCATGGTGACATTGTTTGATGGTCCAATCTCTACTTCGAAACAAAAATATCTCTAACAACTCTAAGAGCTATAATGGGATGGCATTAAAGGAACCTTCATATGAAGGATCTTCTAATGAAGGACTTTTGAATTAAGGTCTTCATTTGAAGTTCCTTCATGCCAAGGTTCCTTTTATAAAGCATTTTGGAAATGAAATATTTAAAATAAAAAATACCTTCATTTGAAAGTCTTGACATGGCATCATTTTTGAATGAAGGTTCTTCATTCAAAGGTCATGATGACATCACCTTCAAATGAAGGTTCTTCATTAACTAGTATTTTGTAATTTTGAATGTGTGATAATAATTTAGGGTTGAAAATAAATCCATTTGAGCCTTTTATAAATGAAATGAAATTTGATGCAATCATATGCCTTGTCAAACTTTTAACTTAATATTAAGGGCATCATGAGTAGTTTGTTGGGCCCATTCAACAATCTCCGATGCAAGGATTGAATTGCCTAGAATGTATCAACTATCAAGAAAGCCAATTTGTTTACCTCTATGACTATATCTCAAGCAATAGGTTTAATTTTGATGGAAATGATATTGACAAGGATTTTGTAATCTAGGTGTTGAGAAGCATAATTAGACACCATCCTAGGAAAGATTCTTCATTCTCACTTTTAGGTGTTAAAATTTAATAATACATAGATTGATGAAAGAGCCCAAAGAGCATTTCCCCTTGTTATCCAAGTACACATAGAAATGGTCTTCTCTTATACGGTTGGACATGATTTCAAGAACTTAGCGAGGAATTATTCATTTAACCTAAGGTTTTCTCATAATGCCATCATTGGAAAAGTATGATCAAATTATTCTATTATGAAGAATTGGTCTATGTGCCTCTAGTAATCACTATAAAAATGTGAAAGACTAAGCTATTATATTTTTTTTGTCTTATCTGATACCATTTTATGAGAATGGGGGGGCCAATGTATGAGAAGATCTTTGGAAACTAGGCATAAAAATTGCAGGTTAAAGAGAATGGGGGTGCCAAACTTATAGTACTCATTGTCCCTTGGTCATCAATTTTCCCTGAGTGCCCTCAACCTCGTCCTCGGTGTTGGTATTGACCTTGTTTTAGCTCCAAACTCTTCGTCGGTGCTGGTATTGACCTTGTTTTCACTCCTCCAAACTCTTCCTCAATGCTGGTATTGACCTTTCACTTGTCCAATTTGATGAGCTACAACCTGGTTTTGTTAGGTTTTAGAGGATGTAAATTAAATTTAAAATTATGGCGCCATTGAGAGTAGTGAATATAAAGCAAGCAAAGCATATTATGGCGCCATTTAGAGTAGTGAATATAAAGTAAGCCAAGCCTATTATAGTCATGAGGGAAATAATAAAACTCCTAGGATACTTTGTGAAACCATTTTCTTTGGTTAAAGGGAGGCCATAAAATATACCTTTGGATTTTTTCAATCTTCAAATATGAGGATTTGCAAGGTTCTTAGCAACATGAGTAATGGAAATGTGTGCAACAAGAATTTTTGAACACACATGGAATCTCCTTGCCAAAGAAAGGGGCTTCATAATTTAATATGATAATTTTTCTCAACTCTAGAAATGATATGTTTCCTTATAGAGGAAGGAGAAACCTAAAAGGTAAAAGAGATGCTTAGGAATCTGAACACTTCATTATGATCAACCCCCTTCTATCCATAGGTATTGAACCAATTGGGCTTGGCTCAGAATGATTTCCTATAATATTGAGTTTTATGCCACTATATATTTGACCTTTAAGCTTTCCAGAAAATATCTAGGCATTGAATATAATAAATAATGTCACGTTTGTCCTCCAAGAGAGTGAGAAAGGAGTCATTAGAAAAATGACCATTGAATAGTTGGGCTAGTGATGGCAACATTGATAGTGAGATGGGTGGTCATAGAGGTGGCCTACAAGCTATATTTGGAAAAAAAGAAGGATAGAAGCCATTGATTGGAGTAGTGAATATTGACATTGGTGTTTCCTTGTCCAACAAAGGGTCACTATGAGAAATGGTGTTGGATTTAGCATTGGCATTTACTCTTTTCTTCTAACAAAAATGGTGATAAGCTAGATGTGTCTAATACTAGAAATATTCTCCCCTTCCTCCCATGAAAACTTTTATGGGAGAAGGAATACATGATACTTTGAATTGTAATTATGAAGAGTCAATGCAAAATAAACTACTCCCTCTACTATCATACATGTTTTTGGGTTTATTCTTTCATTCTTCATGCTTGGAAAATTGCTCATTTGGAAATGGATTAAACAAGTGGAAAAACTTGGGCATGCATATGAGCTTATGAATTGGAACCTAAAGGGTATGTTTTCAAAGGAATATTTCCCATTTCTAACACTTTTTTGTTGACGTGAGTTTAATAATACTATGGCTCGTTGCACCATAGAATTTGTTAGAGGTTTCCTAATATGACATCTCTATATGATCCTTGCTTAATTAGTTGTTGGCTTTTATCTTTTCCTTTTTCTATTAATGACTTATTATATGATTGCATATATGATATTTTTAATGTCATTGGGCCATATCAGTCTATATGAAGTTGCTTTACTTCTCAAAGTATTATCAATAACCTTATTAATGAAAATAATGAAATTGTCATTTAATGGGTGCTTGGGGAAGGGTATTGAGTTTTACCCTAGTGATAATTTTTGGTGTCTATGTATCATATTTCTTTGGTTCAAGAGGGGTATTTTTATCCCTTGTGATTATGTTTGAGGAAGTCTTCAAATGGATGCTATTTCCTTCAACCAAATTGATGTCATTAAATAGTCTTGTTATGAACCCCTTGCAGGTTGCTTGGACAATGATAGTATTGGTAATTTTGGTCCTTCTAATTATTATGCCCAAGCTTCCATAAATATTCATTTACTTAAAAATAAAGATATAGTCCCTTCAATCAAGTCACTTATGGTTGGGAGGTTTCTCCATGGTATGATTGTATGAACAAGTTAGTTTTGCATGATAGTGAATAAGCCTCAAATTTTTGTGAAGCCTATTCTCTTAGGTGAATGCTTGTGTTTTCTTCCTACTAAGTTCCAAATGTATATTTCTTAGTTTAATATTTTTTGCAAGGGTTTAGATACTACAGGGGGTATATGATGCCACACTAAACTCGCATCCCCTAAGGAGGTGAGAAATAATGCCATACTATGACATTTTTTTAAGAGAGTAGAATTGCTCCCTACTTTGAGTCCCTATGTTACTCTGGTCAAGTCCTTTCAAAATAATTTTCTGCTTCATAAAAGGATAAAAAGGTTATTGTGGGCGGTGTTAGATTTCTTGTTTCAAAGGAAACCATCAGAGCTGCTAGTAGGTTGAATATTGAAGGTAGGAAGGTCATTAATAGGGAAAAATGATGGACACGGAAACCATCAACCAAATTTTGAAAAGGGGAGAACTCATCGAATTATAGAATGGTTTTGAATGATGAGTTTAGTAGAGTGCCAATTAAGTACTTCAGTGTTGAAGGTAGTTTTAAATGTGTTTTTCATTACCATTTCTCGTATGACCATCTTAAACATAATAAGATTGCTTGTTTTCCTTATTTTGTCCTAAGTTCTCTTAAGTGTTTAGGTAAGGAGGTCTTAATGGATAAATTTTTGATGCCTCTACATGAGGGGTTAATTTTTAGACTCCATAAGTCCACCTTGCTACGTTCTCTTAGAATTCTATTAGCTCTCTTATTTCAAAGTCTAATCTATTCCCTACCCCTATTCTTATCAAAGCTAAAGGTGGGAATCTTAGTGATTTGCATGATCCCTCTCCTCCTAAGGGTAAGATAAAACCTATCAAACATTCCTCATTCCTTGTCAAGCAAAAAATTGCATTTGATGATGTGCCTAGTAAAGTGGTGGAGGGAAATCTTGAGCTTGGTAAAGTTGTGGCTGATTATGATGACTTAGGTTGCCCTAATATTTTTTCCATTGGTTCTCTATTGAAATTTTCCTCTCATATCCATGTGGACATTCCTAGTGATGTTGACATCTCCAAGACTAAGAGTAAAAACCCTAAATTTTAGTCCTCATTTGTGGGCAACAACGACTAAGGTTCTTATTGTTGCTACTATTAATAATAAGATTGCTATAGGAAAACCTTTTAAGGGGAACCTTGTAAGAAGATCTAATAGGTTGGTGGCCATAATTTCTACTACCCCTAGCACTACACCCAATGTATAATTAGTTGTTTCTAATTAACAACAAAGGCTTTGTTGATCACAAGGACAATGGCTATATCAATAGTGGGAACAAAGAGTTCAGTCACTCTCAAGACTTCATGTAAGAGGAAGATGTTTCTCTTTCCAATGATTTTGGTATCAACCTTTTTTAGAAATGAATGTTCTTTATGACACTAAGTCTTCTAACATAGGGGATGATTGAATTTAGTCCCTAGAAATGATATGGTGGCCATGGATGATGTCAAGGGTAAAGGAATTTAGGTGGAAAATAAGTTTGATCTTGTGCATTTATGTTCTCATTGTGGCCATAACACCAATTCTATTAATTATTTGGAGCAAATTCTAGAAAATTTTGAGGAAAGAGTCAATAATGTGCTTAATTTTAGTAATAAGGTGATCCATAGGTTACTTCTATGCTTCTACTCTAGAATGTTGTGTGGGAGTTCTAGAAAAGAAGGTTGAAGGGTAATCTTGATAGTCTTGTTTTAAAGAAGGATAGAAAGAAATACCCTAAGGATGATGTTTTTTCTTTCTTTTTGAAGATTGGGGATATGTGACTCCCCAAAAAACATGCTACAACTTGTATTTTTTTCTTGTTGTTTGTTAGTTATTTATGTGCTATTTTTCTTTGTTCTTCTATTAATTATTTATAGTTAGTTATTTTTTGGTTTTCATTTTCATATCCTCCGAGCTTGCTATGTAATAGGATTGGGACCTTGGTTTCCCAATTTATATATAAAAAATAACCAAGTCAATTATCTTTTGCAATTATTGTGATAAAGTGAGGATTTGGCATAGTTTAATAAGACACCTCACTATTTATTGCTAAATCTGTTGTATTTGCTTAAGATATCTTAGAAATAATTTATCCATGTGTAACACAATAGTTTACAAATATGGATAGTGATGCCTAGGTTATCTTAGATTTTCACTTGGAATCTAAAGTAGACCTTTAAGAATTAAATTTGGAATCTAATAGACTGTGTCAAGGCTTCATTAACCACATCGAAGATAAGTATAATCCTTTTAAACTACCTTATAAGCTAAAATGAAGTGGCCATCATCGACAATTGTGTTCATTAATAGCAGTCAGGATTGCGAGGAACGGTCAGGATCAACTAATGGATGATCGACGGTCATTAAAAAAATGTTCCAACATCTAGCTCCCTCGACGACATGTCTGGGAACTAACCCATGTTGGGCCTATTACTACATTCACAGGGTTCGGTACGTTGGGTTCACCACAAAACCCCTCACTTCATAGCTAGGGAAAAATGAGACTTCCTCACTCCTAAGACTATGATGAACACCTGAGTCACTATGGGACTTGAGGCGGGAGCTACTTATTTCCGCTCCTGTAAGGAAGAGTACTGGAACACCCTTTCCATTTGGTGTTCAACTATGGACTCTCGGTGCAACCCGGTTGCATCCCTAAAGTGCTCCTTTCCTTGAACAACCATACCTCCCTATATAAGTTATTAGTCGAAATACTAGACATCGGTAGGATGACATGGTACTCTGGGCTGACTCCCCCATTTCTAACTTCTCATCACCAGTAATAACCCATGCATAGGGACCTTCGACCCTTGATTTGCAGACTCTTCCTACCCTGGCTAACATCTTGATGAGTCCAACTCACCTTGTAGAGTTGCCTTACCATTGCAACCTACCTTAACTTGCCATGACTTGGCATGACTTGGCACTTCTTTATGCTCCATGTTGCTATGCCCATGCTACCCCGGGTAACTCGGCTTCAAAATTAGAACCTTGTTGTCCTAAATCGCCTTAAGATTGAAAAAAGAAAAAAGGAAAGAAAAATATGCCTCGAAAATGATAAATCTCAGTGTATATTATATAGATTATATATAAGGCATATAAGCTAGTTAAATCATTAATTATATTAAAAATGAACACTGCTTTCAAATTCTTCATTCTCTGAAGCATTGGTTCTTGCATTTGTTCTTGACACAAGCAACATCCAATCGTCGATTGTGGGATTGACATCCTTATATAGTGTTTGAGCCTAGCCTCGATTACTACAATTAGGGCTGGGTTAGGTTATGTGTTTTCTTTAGGGTTATGTTTGGGATTAGGTTTATGGTTATGGTTAGAGTTTAGTGTAATCTCTAAATTTATGTTTAAGTCGTAGTTGATTATTTTCCCACAAAAGTAAATTAGATCCATTTTTTCTCATGTTCATTATAGCCAACTATTGCTTAATCTTAAATTTAGACCTTTTCTTGAAACCTAACATGATATCCCTAATCTAACCATAATCCTAACCCTAATCATAAGATTGACTCATACCTCGACCTTAACCCTAGCCCTGACAATAAACCTAATCCTAACCCTTACTTGGAAACTAAACCATCATTTTCTCATTAATGTAACCCTGACCATAACTTTAACCCTAACACTATTTCTCAAAACCATAATCACAACCCTAAACATAAACATAACTCTAACCCTAAACCCTAAACCATGATCCTAATTCTAATCTAACCCTAACACTAACCTTAACTTACACCCTAACCTTAACCCTAATTGTAACCCTAAACTAAAGACAAATGCTACACCCTAAACTATAATCCAAATCTTAAACCTATCCCTAACCCTAATCATAACCTAACCCTTTTTCTTGAAACCTTAACCTTGACCCTAACCCTCACCTTTATCCTATCTTTATAACCCTAACCACAACCAAAACTCTAACCCCAACCCTAACCCTAATTACCTAACCCTAAATATTTTTTCTTTTATTAATTAGTTGCATTCACTCTAATAACCCTAAACCTATCCGTAAACCTAACCCTAGCCCTATCCCTGGCCCTAATCCTAACCCCAACTCTAAACCAAATATAAAAACAACCCTTAATCATAACAATAACCCTAAAACTTAATTCTAAATATAACCCTAATACTATAATCCCTAATTGTAATCCTAAACCCTAACCCTATTTTCATATCTAATCCCAACCATAACCAAAACTCTAAATCTAACCCTAACCCTATTTTCATATTATTTTTTCCTTATGATTGGTTGACTCTTATACTAAATCTGAGTGTTGTTTGTGTTTTGACAAGAGTAGATTAATATTTTTTTAATTTTTTATATGAAGATCAAAATTACATGCACATAGAATGAACCATAGTTTAGTTACAACACTTGGTCTCTTCAAAATAATCAGATAATATTAGGGAGAGGAAGGAATGCACACCAAACTACAAAATAGGGGTAGTTGTGGCTTTGTTAGTTTTCTTTATATAGTCTACTTGTTTCCTATAGGGATAAATATTTAATCACTATACAAATGAAAGATGGTTGATTATCTACTAAATATTGTTTTGTGTGTTTTGAAATGGAAGATATCTATGTTGGAAAACAAGGATAGACAATTGAGAGGGGGGGTGAATCAGTTGTTACAAAATTGAAACTTATTTAACCTTATTAACCTTTAATCTTAGATCTGATAATTAATAGTGAAAGCATGAATCAACAACACATCAGAAACACACATAACACCAAGATTTTTGTGTACAAACCCTGTTAGGGGAAAAACCACGGTGGAGGTTAATCCATAATTTATACCCTATTAAAAGTATAAAAGAAATGAATAAGGAATGTACATGCATTCAGGAACACTGCCTAGAGCTCACTGCTCAAAGGGAAGGCTCATTGCCTTACATAAGGTAATCAAATTAAATCCATCTGATGAGGTTGAACTGAGAAAATGGCTTCTTCAAAAGCCTAATGACAGTTTCAGTTAGGCACATAAATACTTCTTCATACTTTGCGTAAAATTCTTCACACTCTGCTCTGCATTTGAATGATCTAATCTTTATTCACACATATCTTGCATACACTTCACATACATTATCTCTAAATGAATAAAACAATCCCTCTTATATATCCACTTCATGAATTTACATTAACAACTCTGTCAGCCAAAAATAAATTATAGATGAATACAAACTCTCAGCCCAATTCATGAACAAATCTCAATGCGCACCAACCTAAATCAATCACAACATAATGAAGACCTAAAGAAACATCCTCGAACATGCCAAGCATTCAAAAATTAATCCACAAGGATCTACAACACGCTACCACCATCATGTCAACCAAGAACATGAAAACTCAAACATGGAAAGGAAAAATCTTTGATCACGAGCACACTAATCAACATGGATGTACCACAATAATAGAGTATGAGATCAAGAAACATCAATGAACATCTCAAGAGCATACACAACAATTCAATTCACTAGAATTACATTCTCTTCTTTTAGAAACACCAACTATAGCAACAAAATAACTGTAGGAACACAAAAACTCATAACTCGCTCCAATCTTGATGCACACCTCTGAAACTCCCAGAGGATATACTAGTTAGGCTCAGCAACAAACCCTTTAATACACGACTTCAGAATACCAATGTACAAAAATTTTCACCACTTTGATCTTCACAACTTCATAGACTATCTGCAACATTTTTATTCTAATTTTCTCAATATCCTCGACATATACAACCTTTAAGACATTAATGCTAATAGTGTTGACATCAATGACAACCACATATCATGAGCAACACAACCACAACATCCAACAATCTACATCTTTATAAAAATTGGTATATGCTAATAGTCAACTTATTATCTTATTTATAGCATTTCCTTAGCTTTTTATACTAAAAAATTCAAGGTAGAGGGTAACATGATTCTTTGAATTGGATACTACATAAAAATTTATGTGTTATAGTCATTGCTTCCATTGTTTGCATTTTCACATTAGGATGCATATTTTTTACAATCAAGAGTCTTTTAATATCTTGCCAAAATTAATATTATTAATAATTTCAAACTTTTATAAACATGTATGGAAAATAAGTACATAAATAAGAAATATATTGTAATAGTTTCTTCAACAAAGGATAAAAAAATCATGTGGACCATACAAGGATTGTGGTGGGACTTAAAATTTACTACCCGTGTGGTATTAACGAGGGAGATCAATAATAATCCTTCCTTGTGGATCTCGCATGATCAGATTAAAGGCCCCTGAGGGTACTGCAAGGTTTGCGAAAAGGCGACACATGGCCTGGTTCTTGAAGCGACAGGGCTTGGTGGGACCCGTTGTCTAGTTTCAACCTCTTGTTTTCTTGGGTTGTGATTGGGCATGGTTCTCCCAGGGCACTGATGTGGATTTTCAAACAATTGTTGACTCAATCTGAGTTGTCTGACTTTCCATGTTCGATCCACATTAACGGTTCAATTTTTCTTGGGTTCATGTTTATCCATGTTGGGAGTTCTTGCTCTCTGCAAGTTGTTCTCATTAATGGCGCAAATTTTTTCAGTGGATCCTTGCCTGAATTTCCTGTGTGTGAACATTGTTCTCCTGATAAATGCAATGATGGGTTGTACGCAATGCCTTCACAAGACAAGAATAATTTGTGGTGCCTACATCAGCCACTAAAATGCTCGAATGCTCGTGCTGCATTCGAGCAATTAATATTCTCACACCAATTAACTCTATAAATGCTCATTGTGTTATCTGGTATTATCATCGCATTTTGAGTTGTCTTGTTTGTAGGTGGTCGAGTCTCTCCTGTATTTTGCGAGGTGTTCTTTGCAATGGACCATTCGGCTGTGCATAGAAGGACCAGACTCGGGGTGAGAAATTTGCAACCTGACGGGGTACAACCTATCCTTAGCAAGCCCGAGGTTGTCCATGATGCTAATTTTAAAGGGACGAGAAACTCCAACTCCCCACTAGTGCTGTCTTTTGGTTTTGACGGTGGTGGGTCTAAAACTAACTCGGACTACCAACATTACTTGGCGTCCATGATCGAGCTGTTGGGGGTCAATGAAGAGCCCCTCACAGTTGCCCCAATTACTGTGATGGCACCGTGCCATGCTACCGGATCATGTGTTAAAGTAGATAAAAGGAAG
>VCHN02001698.1:0-20517 GCA_007115665.2 Sequoiadendron giganteum
AGACTTGGAGAGTTTTCTCGAGATGGTGTATGCAAGGACTCCTCAACTCTCAAAGGTTCAGGCCGAACTGGCTCCTTTCTTCTAGGCTCTGAGGTTGGATTACTCCATCTCCTCTGATTAGTTGTCAGTAATCTGCTGTCTCCCATCAAGTTGTACGTGAGGGGGATTGACCTTCCCTTGAGTCGGCTGACATGTCTTTCTACCCAACTCCGTGTAAATGTCAAGACTGGGATACAGAGTGTATCCAAGTCGGTGATCTCTGGCTCTGACCAATCTAGGGGTGGTAGGGGCGTATCTCTCACTGTTTTGTAGTCAGCCTATACTATGTTTATGTCTTCCTCAATCTGATCCGGTACTGGGATAATCTCGCACTCTCTGACCATCACCAACGGTATCCGAGAGAACATTCTTTTCCTAACCTCGATCTCATCCACTGCACTGGCCCAAAAGTCTTCGATCTGTGCCTTGTGCCTGAATTCTTCTGTCAATATCCATCTGATGTTCCTGTGGGGATCGTAGTAGTGCCTGCTGGTGTGATAGGAAAGGTGAAAGAATTGGAGCTCTGCTTCCACGTCCCTTGCTGCTTGCAGTGATGGGCAGATTTCATCTGAATTCCCCATGGTAATTGGGAATCCAAGTCCACCTTTCTTCTTCTTCTTTTGAATCTTATCATAGGCAATCAGTTGCCTAGATACTTCCAACATCACTATCTTGTTTGTGGGATACCGAGGCAATCTGTATGGATAGGAGGAAAATCCTTGCAGCCTTATGTAGGTGAATTTTGGAAATTGGATAAACCAACATCCGAATTTCTCAATCATTTCTTGTGCTTCCCTGGATATTCTGTGATGGGTTCTTTGCTGCAAGGTCCTCGTGATATGCATAGTGAAGGCGTCATTGACCCTTTTGTAATTAGTTGTGCTTGTCAAATGCAACTGTGGACAAGCCTCATGTATTTTAAACTGATGGGAACCGCATCCAATTGGTTCCTTGTAAGAGATCCCCCTATACTTTGTCATGTGAGCTAGCATATAGACAAGGTAACAACTCATATAAAACGTTTTCGTTCTCCTCACACCACGGAGCTGCTCGTGTATACTGTCACTGATTAACAGTGCCCAATCCATGTAATCCTTGCCCTCTAGCACCAAATTGACAAAATAAAACATCCAAGGTTCAAAGATGAACGCTTGGGGGCATCCTCCAACTCTGCTCAACATCATAATCAAATCCCCAAACTCTTGCCTCAAATCTTCTGAGACTATCTGCTTGGGCAGTTTCGTGTGAGTTGGCTTGGGTTTAATCATCCACCTGGTGTTTATCAAATCAGCACACTGATCTGTTGTGGATGAGTACATCTTTCCCGCTCTTTCCCTTGTTTTATAAATCATCTTCTCATGGATTGGAATCCCGAATGCCTTCCCGATTGCTTCAGGTGTCAGGTTGGCCAATATCTTGCCATCTGGTGAAGTAACTGTCCTCTGTTCTGTATTGTAATGGTGGGCGCATTCCATGATGAGCTCTGGGCATCGGATAGTGGGCAGAAAATTGGCAGCTGCATACAGTCCACTTCTGACAATACTGTGCGAAGTCACCGATGGGTGATGGCCTCCAGTCCCCATTATCCTTCTTCTGAATGTCTCCAGGTTGAACGAGCCTAAGTTTGTGTCAGTCAGCTTGCCTAGCTTTGATGAAAATTTTGACTCTGGCAAGAATAACTTGCTCAATTTCTTGATCACTGCTTGTCTAGATTCGGTGTGGTTGTTCCTGCCAGCAACTCTTTTGCTTGATTCAGCCATTCTGCAAAAAAGCAAGATAGTTAGAAAACAAGATTTTAAAATAATAAATAATCACTGTTGAGGGTGTCAGCAGATTTTTAAATAAAAGGCTGCAACATTTCTGCCATTTCCAACCGCAAACCTCAACTGTCTTATTCACTCCAACTGTGAAATCTCTGTATTTGTAGCAGCTCTTGAGACCTCTCTCAAATTCGCACTTTCTCTTCTAAAATGTACTTTCAGCAACTTGAGACTTCTCCTAAATGCGTTTTCAACAACCTTGTGAAGTTTCTTCTTAAATTCGTACTTCTCAGCAACTGCAACCCTTTTCAACTTCAGATTTCTCAGCAACTTCAAAAAATGTCCAAACTTAACCTCGTTTATCTCAGCAGTTGAATGAAACTTCTTCACAAAGTCTTACCTTCTCAGCAACTGCAGCAACTGGAACCTAGGAAGTTCGCACCTCTCAGCAACTGCAACTTCAGCAAGCTAAATCATACCTTTCACTTTCAGCCACTGGAAACTAGGAAGTTCGCACCTCTCAGCAAATGCAACTTCTCAACAAAACATACTTTAGCAGTTTCACACTTCACAAATTCGAACTCCTCCAGCAGCTTGAGAATATTTTACTTCTCTGCAAACTCATATCTTAGCTTCAGCAAATGCTCTGTATTCAGCAACTTGTGAGGAGAATGAAGAAGACTCAGAATAGTATAGCCAGGTCGAATTCCTGCAGAGGCTATACATAGCATTTTTTTGAATTCCACTTTCCCTCTCTTTTCCAGTCGTAACACTTGTCATCTGAGGCATCGAAATCTCAAACTTCTAGAATTATGAATTCATCATCTCTGCACAGGCCTGCCTCATCGCATTGTTTCCTTTAAAATATTAAATTATTCACTTCCTTGAACAATTTCGAACTGTTTAGCTAAGTCATTTGATCTCACCTTCGCTTTGGCAAAATTATCTAGTTCAAACTTCTAGCGAAATACTTCTCATTCATTTTATTTGTTTGCCTTAGAGAAATTCTTCAAATTTGCCTTAGGAATTTTATTTAAAATAGGCACTGGGCAAAATATCCACCGAAACGATATGAGTGAGGCATGGAGTCAGTTCAAATCATCTCTGGATTGCAAACGTTCAATACCCAGAAGAAAATTCCTTTCAGAATCCATCGTTTTCATGTGTATCCGGACGAAGGGGTACTTTTAATTTTTATTATTTAAAAATAATAAAAAATGGCTAAGGTTTATTTCTCTTCACATCCGGATGTCTTCCACTCCTGCAATCTCAAGTTTCTTTGCCTCAGCATTATTCTTTGATTTTCCCTCTGAAGAATTTCCTCTCTGAAGACCTTTTCACTCTGGAAACTTTAGCATTACTTGTAGGCGCATTCTTCATTTTCTCTTTAGAAAATACCTTAGGAATTTATTTTAAAATTTAAATTTTATCACCTTACCCTCTGAAGGGCACATTTAGCATGTCATGCTTCCATTCCATTCCTTAGGCAATTCCACGCCTAGACTCTCTTCATTACACTTAGCAATTTTCATCTCTAAGTCCTAACTCCTTGGGCGCATTTCACATGGTGAGGAGGAAAATTCTTGACCCTTAGCCTTTTAAAAAAAATCACACCACCCTTAGTATTATCTTTCCCCCTTGGCGCATGGTGACCCTTCACCTTCCTTGAGCGCACTTCACATGGTGAGGAGGAAACTTCTTTACCTTGGCGCTTTTCCCTTTTACCACTCAACGTTTCACCTTTTACCTCGCCACCTTGTTACCTTAGGCGCATTTGCCATAGGGAAGGGGAACTTGTGGGTGCATTTGCCTTGGGTAGGAGGAATTTCCCACGCCTTGGGTGACTCCTCACCTTCCCTAGGCGCATTTTGACTAGGTAACTTCCATTTCCAAGCGCCTTTCACATATGCAAAGGAAAGCGCCACTACCTAGTGACCTTTCATCTCCCTTGGGTGCATATGAGCATGTAGACTTCCTTCTTTGAGCGCATATTGAGATGTGAGGGGGAAAATTCCACGCCTATGGTGACTCTTCACCTTCCCTAGGCGCATATAGCCTATGCAACCTCCTTCTTTGAGCGCATTTGAGGATGTTAGAAGGAATTCCGCTCCTTTCTAGTGGCTCTTCACCTCCCTTTGGCGCATATGGCCTAGGCAACCTCCATTTCCAAGCGCATTTGAGGATGCTTCAAGGAATTTTTTTATGCCTTAGTGAATATTTCCATGCCTTTGGTGACCTTTCACCTTCCTTGAGCGCATCTAGGGGTACGAGGAGGAAACTTTATGCCTTGCAAGAATCTCTATGCCTCTTGAAGGCGCATTTCACCTATGCTCAGGGAAATCCCACACTTAGAGATTTTTGTATATTTTATTCCTTCTGGGCGCATATGACATATCTGCATGCCAGTTATCACTTATAAGTTTCCAACGCCCTAGCCATGCCTTGGCTTTCTATTTTTAGTAAACTTGGAGAATTTAGGGTTTCGTTGCATCTCGTCTCGTTTTGAGTTGGAGCTGGCGTGGTTGTGCCTCCACTGACTTTTGTCGCCTTGTTCATACCTTATCTGGCATAGTACATACTATTTTTAGCCATTCACTATTTTTAGCAAACCCTAAAATTGATCAATTTCTGTATCTCTGTCTACTTTGAAATTTATTCCATTTGTTCTTGATGTTGTGAGAGACCTGTTCACACCTGCCTTAGGCATAGTCCTGCTATTTATAGTCGTGCCCTGACTTACTAAAAATAGTAAGTTCTTCGATTTCACTCAAATTTTGCCAGTAGGTTGCTTGGATGATGCTGATATCGGTGGGGTACTTCATTCTGACAATTTTTGTATTTTACCCCCCATAAAAGTGGAAACCCTAATTGACTTGCATGTATCCCGGATGGTCTCTGTTTGGCTTTGTTTCTTCTGCATGTCGCCTTGTACGCTGAACTGAAGTGTTGGGTAACCGTTGGGCTGAAGCTGCTATTTATAGTAAGTGTCCGGAAAGTGGTTCATCGGATGCCGGATGATTTTGCATGTCACAGTGCATGTGGGATCTCAAAAAACCCAAAAAAACCAAGAAAATTGGTCAACGTTCCAACACTGGCTAAAAATAGTAAGTCTCTTAAAACTGACTCATTCTGTTTGCATGTCATACCACTGTGAAGCTCTCGCAAAACCCACATGGAATATCCGGACATGTGTTGAAAATCACTGCATGCAAACCCTAAAAATAGCCTCTGAAGGCTAAATTCTGAAAGTTCTCATCTCGGTTTGCATGTTATACCGTTGCGAAGGTTTTGAAAAACCCAGATCCATTCTCAAGTCATGCATTGGAGAATCGTACGTTTGAATCTTGAAAATGGCCTCTGAAGGCTGAACTGCTAACAATAGCTAGTTGTCTAAATCTGTTCAAATTTCACGTGTGGATGCTCTGAAGCTGCCTAAATGTGCTGAAGTGGTTAGAATCCCGAAATCCCGAGGGGAAGACCCCAAATTAGGTACTTACTAAAAATAGTAAGTTGTCAGATTTCAGTAGGATTTCAGTGGGATCCTGCCTTGAGCTTCCTGATTGCACTGCTGCACTTAGATTTCACCTTGATAACTCCACTTGACCTAAAACAAGCCCAAAGGATGGAAACCCTAATTTCATAGACTTGGCAATCATTTCAATCTAGGTCAGAAGACGGGACATCCCCAAAAGGACAAAATATCAGAGATAGAGAGACGCAAAGCCAAAAGACCAGAATGGAGCAAAAATTAGGGGGTCCCCATCTTGGATGGGGTGATGTGTGAAAACGGTCACAACACGTCTCTTGTTGATTCTGGAGATGGATTTTAACACCATCACCTATTCTAACTCCTCTTTCTGATTTTATAGGTCTTGTACCTCATATTTGGAATCTCCCTCTTTGTTTCTTTCATCATATTGCTTTGGTTTTTAGCACCTTTTTTTATCTACTTCCTAAGATTTCAAATGAATTCTATTTTCATTTACGTTTCTTAGGACCATTCATTTTATGAACTATGTTGGCCATACCTAGGATTCCTCATGACAACATCTTCATGGATCTATTGAAAACAAACTTTGATCAATGACCCACCTACAATCACCCTTGCAACTACCTCTTAATTAATGATCTATTGACAAGATTCTTGTAGGTCATCTTAGTTCAGTGGTTTTTCCTCAAGCAAAACCCATAGAATAGTTGCTTATCTTCCAAATATTTGAACATTATTCTTTGATAAAAATTGATGTAGTCATGGTAGGAGGGTTCAATGAAGGACTATTTAATTGTACAACCTGCTTTGAACACAAACACATAAAACTAGAACATATTAAGATTGAGTTAGATATATTTTGGGAAAACTCTCAAAGTGGGACTTCCATTATAGGCCTCTTGCTGATTCCGGAGATGGACGTTAACACCTTCACCTATTTATTTATGTCACTATAGTAGTTTGTGACTTCCATTATAGGTCTCTTGCTAGTTCTAGAGGTATATTTTAACACCTTAACCTATTCTAGCTCCTCTTTTTGATTTTCTGGGTTTTGTACCTCATATTTGGCATCTCCCTCTTCATTTATTTCATCATATTCCTTTGGGTTTTAGCCCCGTTTTTTTATCTTCTTCAAGTAGGATTTCAAATGAATTCTATTTTCATTTACCTATTTTAGGACTTCATTCATTTTCCCAACTCTGTTAGCCATACCTAGGATTCCTCATGACAACATCTTCCTAGATCTATTGAAAACAACCTCTGATCAATGATCCACCTACAATCACCCTTGCAACTACCTCTTAATCAATGATTGACAAGATTCTTGCAGGTCATCTTAGTTTAGTGGTTTGTTCTCAATAAAAACCCATACAATATTTTCTTATCTTCTCAAGATTTGAATATTATGCTTTGATACAAATTCATGGTCATAGAAGGAGGGTCCAATGAAGGACTTTTTAACTATACAACCTTCTCTAAACACAAACACATAAAAATAGAACATATCAAGATTGACTTAGATATATTTTGGGAAAACTCCCAAGCCTCAAAAGATTCCATATTTAATTATTAATGTTCTTGAACAATTACAATATTCTATAATGACATACAATTTATTATGCAACTTGTTAGCAATATACAAATCCTTCCAGGGGGAAGCCTTGAGTAAAATAGTTAAAATTATTGATGGCCTGATGAGGAAGATAGTGGTGGGAGTGGTGATGGTTGTGACCAAACTAGACAAAAAGAAGAAAACAGAAAGACAGAGCAGTCGGCTGACATTTCAAAGGAGAAGATAAAAGGTCGTCAAAGTGCTCCTAAATGAGAGGAAACCCTATAATTGATGGATGTCGACTGAAATGCTTTTTATTAGTGTTTCCTATTTTGTTTGGATTGTTGTTTTTCTCATTTCTATTCCCTTGGTTCTCTTTATCTTTATGGAAAAAATTAAGAAAAAATGTCACCTTCTTTATGACAAATTTTCCAATAACAAAACTATTATCTTTTTTTTTTCAGCATGAACCTACTTCATCAATGTTTGATTCCAAATAATTCCACTTCAGCAATTTTGTTGGCCTGCAACCTACCAATTGATTGCTTTAGTTTCAGGGTTTGATTTGTGAGTTAATTGCTCGACCACTACCAACATTTGAGGGATTTCTTGCCTTTGATTGAGTTGTGTTGGGAAAGGAGAGATTCAGTTTTATAATTCTCTAGGAAGAGAAGAGACACACTTGAAACTTAGAAAAAAAATCACTTCTTTTCTTGGGCTAGACTGTGTGTTTTAGTCATTGTGGCTTAGACACAATCATAAGGATGAAAACCCTTAAGTTGTAGATTGACATTAAAAATAGCATTAGGAATATTGCTATGTGGGTATTTTTGATAGGTTTTATTTGTTGGATGAGCTTTAATTTGTACTATTTTGAAAATATTAAAACAATAAAAATTATCTATTGAATAGTTCTAGGTTTATCTTTTGGTTGCAATTGTTTTCTAGATTTTTTTTTAATGTTTTTTAGCAAATGTCTTTACAATATTATTAGAGCTCAATACTGAAATCTTTCTACCCCATGAGAAACATCATTATTATTTAAAAATAAATAAAAACAAAACATTAAACCATAGATTACATACTCTCTGAGTAGCCGAGTAATCTCCAAAAAATTTGCATGTCGAGTAATTTCTACTTTTACTCTCAATCAGTATGCTGATGGATTTTCTCCCATCAAATTATCGAGTAATCGCCAGTAGCTCGCAAAAAACCCACAAACTTGGCAAGTTTGTGTGTGTATAAATATGTCTGTGTGTATATGCATGAAAACTTGACATCCTATGTATGTTTATAGATATGTATGTGTGCACAGTGCAGTCTTGAGTATACACACATAAATATCCACACACATTTGCCAAGGATTTTCCGAGTATTTGTCGAGTATTTCCTGAGTCAAAATTTTTGGGCTTGCCGAGTACTCTGATTCTGAGTATGTAAACTATGCATTAAACATCTTTTCTCCATGTTAGAAAGTGACCAAGAGATGAGGCATCAATTTAGGGAATAGAGGAAGCAAAAATGTCACATGAGGACACAAAATATGACTTTTTTTATGTGATGAAATCATTAAAGGATTGGCACAAACAAATCATCAAACTCTTCATCTAGAGTGTGCAAGGTAAGAGAGCCAAGGAAACAAATCATGCCACTATGCATTTGGGTAATGGTACACAAGGGCAATCCTCAGGTTCAACAATTAATCAAAACACCTTAGTGAAATGAGCGATGGGTATTGGATTACAAAGAGACACATTTTCACAAAAATAATCCATGTTGTTAGAAGAATATTTGCATGAATAGTGGGAGTACGAATTGGTTATCCCTAATGCTAAATATGGGGTAAAAGGTTGAATTTCAAGAAAAGGTTTCCTTTATGAAATTTTGCAAACTATAGTAAAAAATCATAACTAAGAAATAGAAATAAACCTGCCCTAAACAAAACTTGTCAATATTTGTAAAGCAAGTTGAGAAAATTGTCTATCCCCTCATTTCATGGATGCAACAAAGTCTCAACATGATCTTGGATCCAAAACTAAACAACTATCATTGAGTCCTATGTACAAGGAGTAAGCAATTAAATTTGTGATCCTTCAATTGGAGGGGATTGCATGAGTTGTGATAGCACAAATTCATCACTCAAGAGTAAAACCTTATTACCACCTATAACGATTTTTGCAAGAGGTTGACCAACAATTTTGAGAGGCAAGACCCAAAGGAGAATGTTAGAAATTTTCTTAGTTAGAAGTAGAACAATAGATCTTAGTGGATGCTAACATGGCTGATTTCAAGAGGACCACTATGCTAGTACCTAACATGTTAGAGAGGAGTTTGACATTCATTTCATGCAATGATTTAAAGAGCCCCTTAGAGGGCTAATTAAGGCCCTTGAACCAAATTCATTGTAAGCATCCATCAAAATGGTCTGACATTAAAAATAACTACAACTAATAGATCCTTCCCAAGGGTCTATCTCAAGGTTGTGCGTTCATGATCTCCACCATAATAGTAGCAAGGAACGTGTAATGTCACCATTTTTGGAGTGATCACCATTCAAGAGGTTGGCTAGCCTATTATCCATTCTTCTATGCTAATCCAGTTGGATAGGGAATGATTTGTTGTAATTGATCATATTTTTACATTTTTGGCCAATGGAGATAAAAGGGAAATAAATATTTTATTATTTGGCCAAGGAAAATAAATATTTTATTATTTGGCCAAGGGGAAAAATAAATATTTTAATATTTGGCCAAGGAGAAAAATAAACACTTTAATATTTGGCCAAGGAGAAAAATAAACACTTTATTATTTGGCCAAAGAGGGAATAATATTAAATTCATTATTTATAAAATTATCTAAATAAATTAAATCATAAAGGAAATATTAAAGTATCTTCTAGAAGCTGGAGTTAGTTACAAGTTGGCTTCTTCTAGAAGATTCCATTGAGTCTTTAAAAGGAGTTGAGTGCAAGTCAATTGGGCATATTGTGGAGTTGATAAACTTGATTTCTCTCATTCTTCAGTTGAGGAATCAGTTGCAGCCAACTCTGAGGATTAAAACCCTTGGAGATTTGTAGGTTGGACAAAAACCCAATCTTACTTTGTGAGGTAAATCCACCTAGGGTTTGCCATTGAGCTTATTGTAGGTATTTGGCATTGAGGAGCTGTCAATGGTATTTTATTTCCAAGTTTACAACTACTAGGATTGGTTATAATTATGGCTGGGGTTTCTACACCCTATTTTGGCGTTTTTGACAATTTTGGAGCTCAACCAGCTAGGGTTGGAAGAAAATCATCATTCTAACTAGGGTTTCTGACAACTTGGGAGAGTTTTGTTATTATTTCCAAGTTATTTGTTGTTATCATTTTCTATTGGTGGGCGCTAGGGTTTAACCCTTATTTTCAAGTTTTTGGCATTTTTGGCAGCCAAATCATTTTATAATTTTTTTTTGAAGTGGGACAACCTAGTTTGGTTATTTTTAGAGGCTTTTGGAAGTGGTTTCAGATCATTATCAGCTCCAGATTATTTTATATGATTTTTGGAGAAATGGGTATTGCATATTTTGAAGGGTTTCATCATCATGCACCTAGGGTTTGAAAGGGAAAGTGCAAATTCAAATTTCAGTGTGTTATTGCAGCTTCTTTCAAAGATTCCTTGCATATTTTTCATTCTTGGGAGAAGTCGTACCTTCCACCTTTGGAAATCATCTTCATCATTGCTCAAGTGGTGCCATATTCCATATTTTGGGTGTTGAGACTTCATCTTTGAATCTGGGTATGATTGTATTGTGCATGAGGATAATATTTTCTGTAATTCATTGTAATATTCAATTCTGATTTTAATATCAAAATTATATCAGTTCTGAATTTTATTGTTTATCCCCATTTATTTGGAAAAATAAGAGTCCTATTTGATAGTAGATTGCTTAGTTTTTTATTGTATTATCATTATATGCAATTGTTTTACAAATATCAAATTAAAAAACATCAAACATCTCGTCAAAAATTCAAGCAAACATTTAGAGCATCAAAACTCTTCAATTGCATGGCAACTGTTTGACAAAATGTCAAACCTCCAAAATTGAAAAATTTAGGGCAGATTAGGCAATGGTCATTACAGCGGTATCAGAGCCTGTGAACCTGCCATCTTGTTGGGTTAGCGACCAATTGCGATTGCTTGGTGGTTTTGGTAAAATGAAGTGTATGCAGGAACTCATGGCAGAGCTCATGCAAGCTTTTCAAGACTATGACAAGAATTTGACAAAACTTCTACAACATTCGGAATTTTTTTGATCCTTTGTTTATAAAGAAAAAGAAAGAAAAACTAATGCAAATAATCTTACCAATATAGAGAAAAAGGAGAAAGAAGGAAAGAAAGAATAAAGTCTTCCTCGTGATGTGTAGCGTATAGGTGAACCTAAGAAGAGAATATTCAGTTGACATTAATAAAAAAAAAAGTCGTGGGTATGCATTCCATTGTTTTAGGTTTGACATCAAGGTCTAAGTTTACTCGATGCACGTGGCTTATAGGCTATTGCATATATCCTCAAGGGACTACTCTTGCCTCAGCATGACATTTTTTCTTGACCCCAACTTGGTAGAATGTAAGACCAAGGTAAGGCGGGTTGGGTGTTGGGTTGGGTCATAGGGATACCCTTGAGACAATATAAAAATAAAAGTCATAGGTATGCTTTCCATAGTTTTGGGTTTGATTTCAAGGTCTAGGTTTAATCAATGCACGTCGTTTATAGGCTATTGTGTATATCCTCAGGGGACTACTCTTGCCCCAATGTGACCCTTTTTTTTGACCCCAACTTAGCAGAATGTAAGACCAACGTAAGGTGGGTTGGGTGTTGGTCTAAGACGTAGGGATGCCTCTAAGTGAATAAAACAAAAATAAAAGTCGTGGGTATGCTTTTCATTGTTTTGGGTTTGACTTCAAAGTCTAGGTTTACTCGATGCACATGGCTTATAACTATTACATATATCATCAGGGGACTACTCTTGCCCCAACCTGACACTTTTTTCTGACCCCAACTTGGTAGAATATAAGACTTAAGTAAGGTGGTAAAGTGGGTTGGGTTGTAGGGATACCCGAGTCAAAAAAAAAGAAAAATTGTGGTTATGATTTCCATGGTTCTAGATTTGACTTCAAAGTCCAGGTTTACTCGATGCACGTGGCTTATAGGCTATTGAATATATCCTAATGGGACTGGTCTTGCCCCAACGTGACACTTTTTTCTGACCCCAACTTGGCAGGATGTAAGACCAAGGTAAGGCAGGTTGGGTGGTTGGTTGGGTCATAAGGATACCCCTGAGTCACTAAAAAAATAGAAAATTCATGGGTATGTTTTCCATATTTTGGGTTTGACTTCAAAGTTTTGGTTTATTCGATGCACATGGCTTATAGGATATTTCATATATTCTCAAAGGACTACTCTTGGGCCAACGTGACACTTTATCCCGAACCCAACATGACAAAATGTAAAACCAAGGTAAGGCGGGTTGTGTGTTGGGCTAAGTCGTATGGATACCTCTAAGTCAATAAAAAACAAAAAAGTCGTGGGTATGTTTTCCATGCTTTTCGGTTTAACTTCAAGGTCTAGGTTTATTCAATGCACGTGGCCTATAGGCTATTGCATATATCCTCAGGGGACTACTCTTGTCCCAACGTGACACTTTTTCCTAACCCCAACTTGGAAAAATGTAAGACCAAGGTAAGGTGGGTTGGGTGTTGGATTGGGTCATAGGGATACCCCTGAGTCAATTAAAAAAAAAGTTATGAGTATGCTTTCCATGTTTTCGGGTTTGACTTCTAGGTCTAGGTTTACTCAATGCACGTGACATATAAGTTATTACATATATCCTTACGGGACTACTCTTGCCCCAGCGTGACACTTTTTATCGACTCGAACTTGGAAAAATGTAAGACCTCGGTAAGGCATATTGGGTGTTGGGTTGGGTCATGAGTTTACTCAATGCAAGTGGCTTATAGACTATTGCATATATCATTAGGGCACTACTCTAGCCTCAGAGTGACACATTTTCCCGACCCCAACTTGGCAAGGCAAGATGGGTTGGGTGTTGGGCTAGATTGTAGGGATACCCCTAAATCAATAAAAAAATAGAAAAGTCGTGGGTATGTTTTTCATGGTTTTTGGGTTTGACTTCAAGTCTCGGTTTTATTTGATGCACGTGGCTTATAGGCTACTGCATATATCCTTAGGGGGCTCCTCTTGCTCCAACGTGACACTTTTTCTCGACCCCAACTTGGCAGAATGTAAGACCAAGGTAAGGTGGGTTGGGTGTTGGGTTGGGCTGTAAGGATACTCCTAAGTCAATAAAAAAAAAGGATTGTCGGGGATATGCTTTCCATGGTTTTGGAATTGATTTCAAGGTCTAGGTTAGTCAACGCACGTGGCTATAGGCTAGGTTACTCGATGCACATGGCTTATAGACTATTACATATATCCTTAGGGGACTACTCTTGCCCTGGCGTGACACTTTTTTCTGACCCCAACTTGGAAGAATGTAAAAACACGGGGTGTTGGAAAATGTTGTAAGGATACCTTTGAGTCAATAAAATAAAGGAAAAATCGTGGGTATGTTTTCCATGGTTTTGGGTTTGATTTCAAATTTTAGGTTTACTCAATGCATGTGGCTTATAAGCTATTGCATATATCTTCAAGGGACTACTCTTGCCCCATCGTGACACTTTTTTCCTAACCCCAACATAGTAGAATGTAAGACCAAGGTAAGGTGGGTTGGTTGTTGGGTTGGGTCATAAGAATACCCTTGAGTCAATAGAAAAAAAGTCGTTGGTATGCTTTCCATATTTTCGAGTTTGACTTCAAAGTTTAGGTTTAATCGATGCACGTGGCTTATAAGCTATTGCATATATCCTCAGGGGACTAATCTTGCCCCAACGTGACACTTTTTATCGACTCCAACTTGGCAAAAATGCAAGACCAAGGTAAGGTGGGTTGGGTGTTGTGTTGGGTTATAGGGATACTCTTGAGTCAATAAAAAAATGTCATGGGTATGCTTTCTATTTTATTGGGTTTGACTTTAGGGTTTAAGTTTGTTCGATGTAAGTGGCTTATAGGCTATTGCATATATCCTCAGGGCACTACTATAGCCCTAGCGTGACACTTTTTTCTCGATCACAACTTGGTAAAATGTAAGACCAAGGTAAGGCGGGTTTGGTGTTAGGCTGGGTCGTAAGGATACCCATGAGTCAATTAAAAAAAAGAAAAAGTCATGGGGTATGTTTTCCATAGTTTTGGGTTTGACTTCAAACTCTAGGTTTACTCGGTGCACGTGGAAAATAGGCTATTGCATATATCCTCAGGGGACTACTCTTACCCCAGTGTGACACTTTTTATGTACTCTAATTTGGCAGAATGTAAGACCGAGGTAAGGCGGGTTTGGTGTTAGGCTGGGTCGTAAGGATACCCATGAGTCAATTAAAAAAAAGAAAAAGTCATGGGGTATGTTTTCCATAGTTTTGGGTTTGACTTAAAACTCTAGGTTTACTCGATGCACGTGGAAAATAGGCTATTGCATATATCCTCAGGGGACTACTCTTACCCCAGTGTGACTTTTTATGTACTCGAATTTGGCAAAATGTAAGACCAAGGTAAAGCGGTTTAGGTGTTGGACTGGGTCATAGAGATACCCCTGAATCAATAGAAAAAAGGTCATGGGTATGCTTTCCATTTTCTTGGGTTTGATTTCAAGGTCTAGGTTACTCGATGCACGTGGCTTATAGGCTATTGCATATATCCTTAGGGCACTACTCTAGCCCTAGTATGACACTTTTTTCTCACCCCAGCTTGGCAGAATGTAAGACCAACGCAAAATAGTTTGGGTGTTGAGTTAGGTCGTAGGGATACCCTTGAGTCAATAAAAAAATAGAAAAGTCGTGGGTATGTTTTCAATGGTTTTGGGTTTGACTTCAAGGTCTATGTTTTACTTGATGCACATGGCTTATAGACTATTGCATATATCTTCAAGGGGCTCCTCTTGCTCCAGTGTGACTTTTTCTCAACACCAACTTGGTGGAATTGAAGACAAAGGTAAGGCGGGTTGGTTGTTGGGTTGCATCATAAGGATACCCCTAAGTCAATAAAAACAAAAATTGTCATGGATATGTTTTTTCGTCATTTTGGAATTGATTTCAAGGTCTAGGTTATGCATATATCCTTAGGGGACTACTCTTGCCTTGGCATGACACTTTTTCTTGACCCCAACTTTGTAGAATGTAAGAACAAGGTAAGGCGAGTTGGGTTTTGGGCTGGGTGATAGGGATACCCCTGAGTCAATAAAAAAAATAAAAATTGTGGGTATGTTTTCCATGGTTTTGGGTTTTACTCCAAAGTCTAGGTTTATTTGATGCACGTGGCTTATAGGCTATTGCATATATCTTTGGAGGACTACTTTTGCCATGATATGACACTTTTTCATGCCCTAACTTGGAAAAATGTAAGACTAAGGTAAGGTGGGTTGGGTGTTGGTTTGGATCATAGGGATACACCTGAGTGAATAAAAAAAAAATCATGGGTATGTTTTCCATGTTTTCAGGTTTGACTTCTGTTGGGTGAAAATTATGTAATCAACTTTTCAAAAGATTACACAACCTAGACTTCAGCCACAACTATATGAGATAAAATCTCTCCTCTCAGAAAGGGGAGGTACCCTTCTTACTGCTAACAGAAGCTACGATAAAACTAATAAAGTATTTACACAATGTACACTACACTTACAAAATGGGGGGTTGTGTTACATTCATGCTTCTCTCTCTTTTTCAAATAAGATGTTTTACAATGCTTCACGATTTGGAAGTTCTAGATCTGATAACTTTAAACTTAACAAAAAGCAGTAATGCCAATATCTCTATCTTGTCAAAGAAAAGCGTAGAGATACCAGATGTGATTGATAATAAACAAAATAAAGGAAAAGGGAAAGCTCACGAAGGCACAAAGTTGTTTCGTAGCTTTTTCGATGATGGATCTGCGAAAGACATATCGTTTGTCGCATTAGAAGCACAAAGTCCTCTTAGATGCAACAATTCCTCGAACAACATGAACGATTACAAGCAAAAAGTCTTGTAGATGTTTCAACCAAAGTATCCAAACATAACCAAAATCCAAATAAGGAATGCAACACAAAGTTTACATAAATTACTTGAAGGCCTTCGAATATCATTCACTAATTACCACCAATCTCATTCAAATCAAAAGAGAATTGATTCCAACACAAAGTCTGGCATGCAACTTTCTTCTTTATTGAATAGATTCAAATTCACAAAATTGAACACAAAGTTTCAATGTTCGTTTCAAAAGGGCAACACTTCATTGCAAAATACTAAAAGGTAAATATTACAATAGAGATCCCTCTTATTTATAGAAAAGAGGGAAGAGCTAATCTAGGAAATAAATAGAGTAAAGTTAGGAAATTAGGTGAGCAAAAATAGGAAACCCTAACTTTGACTAATTCAAAGTGTAACTTATCTCTGTGGAATTACATCTCATATTTTTTGGTGTAATTACACTTTACAAAAAGACATTTAAGATGTCAGAAACTATTTAAAAAATGCATATGAGAAAGCATCAAAACGTTCAACACTGGGAGATCAGGAATCTTCTTGGTTCCTTGCTTGGGTGCGAAAGTCTTCATACTTTTGCTCTGGATTCTTCTCTTTCGGACTCTATCTTGAAAGTTTTCATCTCAAAGCCATGCTTATTCAACCTCTTCGTGACATCCCGATAATCAAAATCAAGCCTGTATTTGTAAGTCCCAATTGTCACGATCTGCATCTCAGCATAGACTGATTTTGCCTTTTGCACACTCTTGATGGTATACCTATCGATTGTTAGTGGAAACTTACATCCAGGTTTATGAATCCTTCGACATTCCTTGTGGACTAAAATCAATTGTCTGCATAACTCCATCAATATCCACTTGTTTGAAGGATATTTGGGCAACATATAAGGGTAGCCAGTATAGCATCCCACCCTTATGTAATTAAAAGTCCGGAATTGGAGATATATGCATCTGAATTTACTTACCACTTTGTAGGCTTCATCAGACACTCTCTTTTTCTCAAGAGTCGGGTCAAAACTAAAAAGACAAGGCGCAAAGAAGGCATCGATGACCCTCCTAAAATGATGATGGCTTTCCTTCAATTCCAGCTGGTAGAAATAATTGTACACTGGTGTAGAAAGTTGATTCCCTTTTGTAGATAAACCTGGGAATTGTCTCATCGTGGCTTCAGCATACACCAGATAAGAAGTCAGGTAAAATTTCAAGGTGGTTGGCACATTTATCAGTTGTTCATGAATTGCATCACTAATTTGTTTGCCCCAATTAATATGAGCCTTTTGTCTTCTTATGATCTGTATGTACTCATACATCCAATCTGAAAATGAGACGTTTCAGGCAATCCCTTAACTTTGCTCAAGAGTATTAACATTTCTTTAATATCTTCAGCTCGTGGAAGTCCCTTCGGCCATCTAGAGATAGTATGCCTGGGCTCTTTAACCATTGACTATTTATCAAGTACTTAGCCTTGTTCAGATCTGAGTCATAAACTTCTTGTGCTTATTGTACTGAAATATAAATGTACTTCTCCATTTTTGGTACTTTGAAGACAATATCAAAGAAATCTGGGTCCAATCTCAAATTCTCATGTCCAGAAGAATCAATGACGCTTTTGTTTTCCCAGAAGTACTGAGATGCAACTTCAAGGACAAACTCAGTATGGTGTGCAGCATTAGGGAATGTAGAAACAAGATGTAGGTTACTGTGCACAATAACTCTCAGAGAATCTTCAAGAGGCTTTTGCTCGGTTCTCCTTGTGAAATCAATGAGGTCTTGATGACCAACCTTAGTGTCTTTGATCTCATCCACTTTTGAAATCACTATTGTCGAAGTATAAATGCCTTGGTATTTGTATTTCATTTTGCCTTCAACTTTTGAAGACGAAGGAGGCTTCTTAGCAATCATCTAATAGCAATTGGATCAAGATATACAATCTCCAAGGATCCCTTGACGAGATCTAAAAATGAATTGCAAATAAGAATCAACAACTATTAGCCAAAGAAAAGCATTGGGATGCGTGAAGCAAGCAACAATGTCGAGCAAGCATGATTTGAGTGACGAGGCACAAAAAATGAGGTGGAAGCGGAAAGATGGGCTCCGAGGTCAAGGAAGAGCAAGTCGAGAAAGTTTAAGTTAAAAACTAGGAAAAGTGTCAGGGCGTTGAAAATCAGCGCCCTTGCACTTACAGGGAAGTGAACTTGGTGTAGTGGTGTTGATTTTTAGCGCCCTTGCACCAAGTGTTGAAGATTTAACAAAATATGTCAAGGCATTGATTTTTAACGCCCTGACACTTTTGCTTGAGACTTGACAATTTGAATGGTGTCAAAGCGTGGAAAATGAGAGCTTTTGCAATTGGTGAAAAAGGAGAGGATCAAAACATGAGAAAAGGAGATCCCTCTGAGGTAAGAAAAAGACGTTTGAAACAAAACCAATGAATATGTATGTTTCTTCAAAAACGAAAAACTCTCTTCATCACTTAAAATGAATGTATTCAAAAGCTCACTACACACGTGGAGGGCAACATGTAAGGACATACAAAAATGGAAAACAAAGACTCAGACTTGGCGAATCTCTCAAAACAAGGGAGAGAGAGATCACAAACATGCACGATGCCAAGGGAGGAAAGAAACTCGAGATTGGAAAAAACGCGATTGAGGAAAGCAAGGATGAAACAAAACAAAATGAAAACCTACAACATAATAGCAAGCTGGAAAAAACGTGAATCATGATCAAAAACTCATGAGGAGAAACTTAAAAATGCATACCTAAAACACCAAGCAGATTTAAAACGAAATACTAGAAAAGATCATGAAAGAGCACAGGTTTTGCTTGAAGGATGGATGCCCAGCATTTGGAGTGAAGAATGAACTAAAAACTTGTTGGAATTAATTTTAAGTGATTAAGAAGTGAAATGGCGAACTCAAGTCGAGCAAGCATGATTCATGGTATTAAAAGTGGACAAAACTGAAAAACGTACAATGAGCTAAACAAACGACGCCTATGTTAAAAAGCTTAAGTCAAAAATATGTTAGGTGTAAGGGCGCTAAAATTCAGCATCCTTGCACCAAAGTCAAAAATCACTTAAGTGCAAGGATGCTGATTTTTAGCACCCTTGCACTTTTCATGCTTAGTCAAAAATCAGCTAAGTGCTTGAGCACTCTTTTTCAAAGCTTTTACACTTTTGGCAATTTCATGAAGTATGAACAATGAACGTTCGTGCAAGGACTCATTTCGAAGGTCTTCACGAGACGAATGCATGGGGATGCTCAAATTGACTATCTGAGACTTTGGAACGCATTTCGCGATGGATAGAAAATTTCCTCGTTTTGCGTGCTTGAACATCACGAATCTACGAAACGGACAAGTTTCGTAGCGGTTATCTGTGGAACGAGCGTTGCTAGTTTCCATGATAACAACTTCAAGATCTAGGTTTACTCGATGCACATGGCTTATAGGCTATTGCATATATCCTCAAAGGACTACTCTTGCCCCAGAGTGACACTTTTTATTGACCCCAACTTGGCAAAATGTAAAACCAAGGTAAGGTGGGTTGGGTGTTGGGTTGGTTATAAGGATAGTCCTAAGTCAATTAAAAAAAAATCATGGGTATGCTTTCCATTTTTGGGGGTTTGACTTTAAGGTTTAGGTTTAGTCGATGCAAGTGGCTTATATGATATTGCATATATCCTCAAGGCACTCTTGTAGCCCCAACGTGACGCTTTTTTTTCACCCCAATTTGGCGAAATGTAAGACCAAGGTAAAGCGGGCTGGGTGTTAGGCTGGGTCATAAGGATACTCTTGAGTCAATAAAGAAAAAAAAAATTGTGGGCTATGCTTTCCATGGTTTTGGGTTCGACTTCAAGGTCTAGGTTTACTCGATGCACATGGCTTATAGGCTATTGCATATATCCTTAGGGAACTACTCTTGCCCCAACGCGACACTTTTTATCTACCCCAAATTTAAAAATGTAAGACCAAAGTAAGACGGGTTGAGTGTTGGACCGGGTCATAAAGATGCCCCTAAGTCAATTAAGAAAAAGTCATGGGTATGCTTTCCATTTTTTGGGGTTTGACTTCAGGGTCTAGGTTTACTCGATGCACGTGGCTTATAGGCTATTGCATATATCCTTAGGGCACTACTCTAGCCACAACATGACACTTTTTACTCTCCCCAACTTAGAAGAATGTAAGACTAAGGTAAGGTAGGTTGGGTGTTGGGTTGGGTCATAGGGATACCCCTGAGTCAATAAAAACAAAAACAGAATTGTTGTGGATATGCTTTCCATGGTTTTGGAATTGATTTCAAAGTCTAGGTTACTTGATGCACATGGTTTATAGGCTATTGCATATATTCTTAGGGGACTACTGTAATGTTCCTTACCTGTCTTATCCTACGATTCGCCTGTTGATTAGGTTTAGGATTTCTTCTTTCCAAATGTATGTTCTTTTAAATTCAATAATCCTAAATCTGAGTCCTGTATTCCATATATCAACAACATAGGAGTTAGCATTAATATCTAGTAATCCAAATAAGACATAATCACCAATGCAGATTGCAATACATAAGAGAAGTCA
>VCHN02001690.1:0-20565 GCA_007115665.2 Sequoiadendron giganteum
TCCTAGAACTACACCTACTGGCACTCCTCAAATTGAAAAATGACAAGCTTTGAGTTCTTCAGATGCAATGACCATAATATTTAAAGGTAAAACTAGAGTTCCCCCATTCTTATTGACTGTACGAACAATATTCTAGAGCCTCATGCAATGTGATACCATTTTCCATATGCCAAAAGTTGGGAATGAACCCTAAGATAAACAATAGATTTTTAGTTTAGTTAGACAAGACAGAGATCAAAGTCATAGGAGAAGTAGAAAATGTTTATGTATAGCTAGCCCTAGACCCTAATATCCAAATATGCATTGATATACATGTGATAGACATTCTCGAGATGTATGGAATGTTAATTAGTAGGGAATGGAATAAGTACTTAAGAAAATAGTTGTCCACTAATTTCACCCAAATTTAGTTACCATGGAGAGGATTGAACAATCAAATCAATTTTTTTGTTGAACCCAAATGAAAACACATGATTACTGAGTATAATGCCCATAACAAAGTAGTGTTTTTAGAACTAGAATTAGGAGTATAAAAAATGAATAATATAATGATTTTGTACGTAGTAGTTGATGAACCAATAGATGGAGATAGTCCCATCAAAGGATTGCAAGAATTTGAACCTTTTGACCTTAACTTCCAAGAGTTTCTAAGAAAAATGTATCTCAATGTGACTTACCTTGGGAAGTATGTAGATGCCTCTATGCTTTTTCTGCAAGGATGGTGCTAGATTCATAACAAAGACCATTCTAAATTTGAATTCCTTGCTTGTTAAGAAGCATTGGCAAGAGTAATGATGATACACTATTAAAAATTGGAAGATAGTGATTTAAATGGAGCCATGATATCAAATGAAGAATCTAAGATCCACAATCATTAGGTCTCAGAACATGAGTAGAGCACTGATGAAGATATCTCCAAGTTCCCTTCAGATGAACTTATAAAAGAGGGAAGTCTTCTATCTACTAAGGAAATCTCAATTAAATTTGAAGATGAAGCTATGACAAATATTGGCACTTTCGATCAATAGGGAACTCCTATGAAGAAGGAAGAGTCACAAGCACTAGTCCTTGAAAAGAAAACAATATGGAAAGTTAGATTTGATGGATCTAAATACAAGAAAGGAAATGGTGTTAGGATTGAGCTTATCAACTGATAAGGAAAGTTATTTTTGGGTACTTTTGGCCTACAGTTTACTTGTACAAATAATGCTACAAAATATGAAACACTGATAAGAGGATTATTGCTAGCTCATAAAAAGAATGTTAAACAATTTTTCATAAAAGGAGACTCCCAATTGGTTGTAAGGAAAGTCATAAGTCAGTACTCTTGCCATGAAAAATGTTATCTACTTATAGGACTAGATTATGGGATTTAATTGAATATTTTGAAGAATTTAATATAAAATCTATTTTCGAAAGAAAAAAAATTATGTTATAGACACTCTTGTTGTCTCAGAAAACTCTCTGCAACCTATGATCGAGTCTTGTTTGAAGATATTTTTAATAGAGATGGTTCCTACAATATCTATTTCAAACAATATCATGAATTTTCAAGTGTTCGAGGATGATCAACATATCTTTGAATTCATCACTAATTCTAGAATATTTACTGCCCAAATCATCAATAAATGTGACATAGATCCATTTGAGATGGTTGAGGATGACATTATTAATTTAAATACCAACAATATTCCGAAGGGAATGGTCACTTTGGAAAAAATATTTGACCAAGATAATATCACCAGGTCTTAGAAATTCACATCGAATATAGGCGAAGGAAAATGTGACCCTCATAATCTAGGAGATGAATTAGATAAGAGAGAGGCTTTCATTGGCCAAGTTTGCACCATCAAGGAAAGAAATTATATAGTAAGATATTTAAAAGATTATAAAGAGGTAATTTCCTAGACTTACGAAGAGTTGAATACTTATGATACCTAAGTGATTATCCATACTATTCCTTTGAAGAAGGAGACTAAGCCTTTGAGGTAGAGGCAACGTCTTGTCAATGCCCTACTTGAGTGATTGATCTAAAAAGAAGTTCAAAAACTATTGAGCTCTAGAATTATTTACCTAGTTAGACATTAAACTTAGGTGGAAAACATGGTACCTATGAGAAAGAATAATGGAGAAATTCAATTGTATGTTGATTTTAGAAATATGAACCGAGAAATTGAAAAGGATAAATATATATTACTCTCACTAGAAGAATTTTTGCAAATAGTAAATGGATCTCAGATGATGTCATTCCTAGATGGATATTCTATTTACAATCAAGTAATTTTCCGATAGGAAGATAGATTAAAGATAACCTTCACAACTAAGTGGGGAACCTTTATATATCAGAGAATTCCTTTTGGAATCATTAATGTTGGAGCCACTTTATATAGAGCAATGGACATAGCTTTGAAATGGCTGATTAGGAAGTGCATCATCATACATATGGATGAACTCATTGTGTTCTCCAATAATAGAGTAGACCACATAAGTGACCTACATAAGATCCTCCAACAATGCAAGGAATCAAGTATTTCATTAAATCCCAAGAAATGCATTTCTGGAGTTACTGAAGGTAATTTCCTAGGTCCTATAATTTATAAGAAAGGTATATCCATAGACCTTGATAGTATTGAGTCCATTTTAAAGTTTCCATTGCCAAACAGTAAAAGGAACTAAAATATTTCTTTGAAAATATCACCTTCGTGAGGAGATTCATTAGTGGAAATACAAAGATTGTGTGTTCTTTAAATGATATGTTGAAGAAGGATGAAAAGATCAAGTGGACTGTAGAATCAAAGAATGCTTCTCAAGAAATTAAAGAAGTCATAACCAGTGAACCAGTTTTGGCAAGTCCAAACTACACTAATCCCTTCAATATCTATTCTTTCACTTCAAAACATTCTTGTGCTAGTTGTATAATTCAGAAGGGAGAAGATGGTGATGAAAGGATGATAGCTTTCATGAGTTCTCCATTCAAGAATGTAGAAGTTAGATATCCTAACTTAGGTAAATAGTCATTTACTCTAGTAAAAGGTGAAAAAATTCAAACACTAAATATTGAAGAGCAAAGTGATAGCCATATTTATCGATGTTGCAGTTAAATCTATGTTGATGAAAAATGAGCTTGGAGAATGATGAGGAAAATGGATGGAAATCCTATAAGATTTTGACATATAGATTTAACCCATGAAGTTGGTAAGAGGCCAAGGATTATCAAACAAACTGGTTGGAGTATATAAAAAAATGGTGTGTTAGTAGTAGACACAAAAGGATATCACCTCAGACCTAAGGTATAAAGACATCATCTAGTACCTATTGTAAAATAATTTCCCATACGATATGAATACAACTCAAAGACGAGCGTTAAGGATCAAAATCCAAGCATATATGTCGAAATCTAGGATTTTGTACCAAAGAAACTATGAAGGTGTTCATTTAAGATGGATGGACAAAGAAGTTGCTGCTTCATCTCTAATAGATTTTTATGATAAATTTGGTGCTTGCCATGGTTTGGTTGAAGCAACTTCTCACCAAATATTGTGGGTAGGGTATTATTGGCCCGCTCTATTCAAGGAAAAAATTTCAGCACGTTAAGACTTACTATGTATGTCATATAGGAGCTACCAAAGAAAGGAATGCACCTATGCCATTGCAACTTGTATATGAGATACATCCTTTTTTCCCAATGGGGCTTGGATTTTATAGGAATGATATACCCCCACTCATCTATAGGACACTAGTTTGTTTTGGTAGCTACATATTACTACACATTTTGGTTTGAAGCAATCACTTGTATACAAAGTATAATGGACATGGTAATTAAATTTTTAAAGGATCACATAATGACCAAGTTTGGAATCTCGTTTTCTTAGGTATGTGATAATGGTCCCTCTTTTTAAGCCATTCAATTATTGCAATGGGAATTTTAGCATAAAGTAATTTTGAATTATTCATAAAATTATTACCCCTAGGGTAATGGAGTGATAGAGTATACTAAAGAAAACTTGATAGGTTTCATTAAGAAGTTGTTCGATAAAAATCCAAAAGATTAACACTCTCACATCAAGTTTGCATTATGGGATGATAGAAATAGAACCAAAAATTCCTTAGGGACATCCCCTTACTAGTTGAATTAATGTTTGGAACTCGTACTTCCCATGAATCTCATAATTCCTACCTTAAAATCATGGAGAGTTATTTGGACATGGATGATAAAGTTCAATATGGCTAATGAACCTACTAAATCTAGACGAAAATTGAAATACTTATCTTGAGAATTTTTTGAAACATCAAGCTCTATTCAAATGTTGGTTTGACAAGAGAGCTAGAATTAAGTCTTTTAGGATCTCATATATTGTCCTAGTTTGGGATAATTCTAAAGAAAAAAAAAAAAACCATTTGAAGCTCAATCAACTTTGGACAAGTCCTTATCAAATATCTAAGATTTTAGAAGAAAATAATTTTAGGGTCAGTACTATCACCAGAGAACCAAAACCATTGCTCATCAATGGGTAGTTTCTCAAAAATTATTTTGGATCTGGAGAAGGAGGTGTACTTCCTCTTGTAAATTATTAGAGTAGGTTTATCATTTCTCATTCCATTTTTTTTGTTGTTTTTTGTTGTGTCATCCCCTATTCTTGTTTCCATTTCTTTCTTTCTTATTCTTCCCTTTATTTTTTGTGGGTTTCGTGAACATTGTCGGTCCAAATATCATCCACGAATAGGATTCTTGTGGTATTTCTATTTTCAAAAAATTTCCTTGTTTAAATTCAAGGTCTACTAATCCTTTATTAAGACTGGAAGTCTTAGCTGATTGAGTGTATAAAACCAATAAACCTCTGAATTTAGTTACATGAATCTTACTATCTACAAACTAAATAAATCAAGATTTGGATCTGGTACTAATGTTAATGACCTTTGAACTCAAGGAAATATAAATATTTTATCTTTGTCAGTGATCACCGTGATTCCCAACCCAACACCGGGTGATAGCCTAGAGAAAATATTAAAAAATAAGAAGAAACATAAATATTGCAAGTAAACTATGAATTGGGTGATTCAAATAACCTCTATTGGGGCTATGGACTCTTGGTTGGAACTAGAGCTATTCCCAAACCACACCAACTAAGTTATAAACATAAAAAGGGAAAATAAAAAAAATATATGAATAAAAATAGTTGGCAGAAAGCTAAGATCAAACAAGTTATCTTGATTCACATTTCATTCCATTTAATTTGTATCATGTCTTGAAGGAATAAATCATGTGCACACACTATGAGATTCGATTATCCTATTATGATGGGTGAATTGATCAAAATACTTAGATTGACATAGAATATACTTAATTCTATGTTCTTTTCCCTTTGAGTTTGAGCCTGTCTAAATTTTTTGAAGAGGAAATACTTTTCAAGAATTTTCTTCTTTGGTTGCTATTTTTTGTGCCTCACACTCATGCCCCATTTTTTTTCTAACAAAATTAAGGCCCCCTCTTCTTCTTTTTGTGTGTTGTTATTTTTATTTAATTTTGGTTTCCTCTCTTTCTTTTCACTTTCCCTTTCCCTCTTTTCTTTCTCCTTCTTTCCTTTCCTCCTTTTCTTTTATTTATTTCGAGTATCTTGTCAAGATTTGAGAAATCAAGTTGTTCCATATTGGTATACCATGCACGTCGGGCTTGATCCTCGACTCCCACCTTGGTGCTCAATGTTTTGTAGTTTCTCATAACTTTGGACTTTGGGTGTTGTGTATTTGATATATAGAATTCCTAACCCCCAAATACTCAAAGGTGATGGCATCTTGTCACCTTGAGCCCCATTCCATTCAAATCATTCATTCAAATTAATTGCATTGATAAAGTTTTCAATGTGGCATTTAATTGGAAATTAATGAGCCACAACAAAAGGGTTTATCAAGTTTTTTTGGCTCATTTATTATTTTCCATTTGATATTTTTGTTTGAGGAGCTTTGCAACTATTTATCCTTTTGTTGGTTCATGGGTTCATGTTTGATCATGCTTGTGTGTTGTTCTCATGCTCTTTGCTAGTGTGTTTATTTGTGTAGGTTCACACTTGTGTTCGTGAGTGGTTCATTTGCATTTTTGTGAATTTTCTTTGCCCCTCAAACCACATGTTTTCTCTAGGTTAGATTGAAACTACCATCAAGTTTAAACCCATTTATTCATTCTTCCTGGTTGTTGGCGTTTTGGGTTTTCTGTCTCATTTTTTTCATTTTTGGTTTGATCTGGAATTTTTTTCCTTTCCTTCACTTTTTCCTTTTCTCCTTTGTTTTTTGTTTTTTGTTTTATTTTTTCCTTTCATTTTTCTCTTCATTTGTTGCTAGATTGGTTTTTCTCCCCAATGCAGTAATCAAGGGCATTTATGACATCATCCAATCATGCATTAGGCTTTAACCTTGCTAGGGATTTATCGCCTTAGTGTTTTTTCAAAATTTTGGGCATCGCGTTTTGGAGTGTCAACTTACTACCTAGACTATGGTGTATAAAGAGTTATGAGAAAAAATTGACATCCAACCATCAATCATCCTCAAAATTACAAGTCTTGTTGAAAAAGTGTTTGGTTTTCAGGTTTTAGTTATATACCTTATGAATAAACTAATAAATAATAGACCAAAACTCTGACTTCTAAGAATTGATGCCAGAACTTAGTGGAAATTCATTACTTTGAGAACCCTTTTTTAGGTATTGTCGATTGAGCATACTAATTTCATAACTTCTTATTGAGGTAGAAGGTATGTGGAAAGCTAAATCCTTGATCCCCAATCCCTAAAACCATTAAAGAAAGTTTTCATTTGTTTAAAATGAAAAAATTTAGGTGCATGCCTTTTGAGAATTCTTACAAAAGTTGAATAAAATTGAAGAAAAAGGATGTTTGGACATCGGGCCTTGGGGGTTTCCTTTACCAAATTCCAAACTCATAAAAAAAAATCTTAGAATGTTTCCTCAACCCCTAAATCCCAATAGCCTTAAAATCTTTGTAGGTATCAATGATCTGAATTAATTCTTAAAACTCTTGAATTATTGCAAGGAAGAGCTAGAGGATGAACTTGACTACTAACTCTCAAAATAAGTTTTGAATGTCGCAAGTAAAAAATGTTTCTTAACGGGTTATCTTCTTAGAAATAAGAGGTATGTGGTACATCAAACACTTAATCTCCAAAGGATTGAAGACACGAATCAAACTTCTCCATTAAGGATATTTTAGCCATTTTATAGGAGGTAAGGGGTAGGTTTGAGGCTGGATCCCTAAAAGATTCTTTTTTCTTTCATCCTTTTTTTGAACAAGTTATTACTTTTCATTACAGGATGTATCTTGACTAATATAAATTTCTTTTGAAGGTAAGATTTCTTCTAAGGTAAATAAATTTTAACACTTGATGATTTCTATGTGTGAGAGATATTTTTACAAAGATGGTTATCGTTGCACCAAAAGATCAACCTGTTAATGCCCAATACAACCGCTAGATTTATTCAAGATCCAAGATCCACAGGAGAGGGTTAAACCATGTCATGAAGCCTGAGAACCGTGTTGGCCCACATCGACGAGACCAAGGGCGACACCTTGCAACAATCCCCCCAGTGCAAGCGAGGGGTTCAAAATTGTGACCTCGGCTCTGATACCAATTGTTGCAAAGATTGTTGTCATTGCAGCAAAAGATCAACCTGTTAATACTTCCAATTGAGTAGATTATTTAGATATCCCCATGCTAAGGATTTCTATCCATATGAGGTCAAATTTATCATAACCATCAATGAGGCTATGATGGACAAGATTGATTGGGTTAATCTTATTAATGATATAATTCATGAATAAATGAATATTGCTCTTTAAACTTCAAATTTTTACATGACTTCCTACTTGGTTTATTCATTTTCTTCCCAAGCCTATTTCCAAGGACTAGATAGAATGACCATATATTAACATTATCCTCAATTGAAGTTGGAGGATAATTATACTCATTTCTATGTTTTCAATGACAACTTCATCTATGCTATAATTAGAGGGTTGGAAGGGAATTTCTCTAGGATAATCTCAAATAAATCCATGGAAGCACTCAAAAATAGTGAAACTAGTATATCTAGTCTAAGACTATCACATACATCTGAGTGGCTAGTTTCCATAAATCCCCATATAAGCTACTGCGGTACCCATCAAATAAAATGATCATATTGGAAATTTACATACAATTAAATGAAATCCATGAACTAATTATGGGGAAACATAAGTCAAGATACAAATTCCTCATCAAGATTTGATTATATTCTTGTGACAACAAGTAGAATGCAAGGGTGTAGATGTAGAGCTTTCAAGCTATCCCCTGCAGATTTAAATGATGCTTGGAACCAATTTGACCTGATTGGCAAGATCGGGAGTGATAAGCTCTTTCTTTATTCACAATCCTATGATAGAAGATCATAGGGAAAATTGTGAGGAGGAATTTGAAGTAAGAATGAAAGATTATTATCGATTGGCAATAAATATGAACAAGTCGTACATAGAAGCCCAATGTGTCTAAGGATATGAAGGAATATGAGAAAGTTATTGATTCCAATTCCCACAAGTAGCATGTCTACAATCAGCCAATCTTCAATGAAAGTTTTTTAGTGGATTAAAATGATGATATCCAAACAAGGGAAGTAGGTGTCATAGCTCGTTCTCTCAAATGGCTTAGACATACTTTCCTTTATGATGAAGCTATTAGAGATTACAAAAGTAGCTGAGAAATCCGAACCAGGAGAAGGATGTTTCACTACTATGGCCCAAGCCAAAGAGACCACAAGGATTCCACCTCCTAAGGTAGCGGGAAAAAAATAAAATAGAGGGTAAGTGCACCAAGATGGTTCCCAAAAGGGGGACTTAAGTGGACAACTTTTTTCTAAAATGAGGAAATATCAACCTTGGATGTGAAATTGAGGATAGTTACACTCAAAATTTTGAGGTGGAACAAAAAAAAGGATCGAAGTGCTCTGAGTCTACTTTCTAAACTACTAATTTATTTTTAAAATGGTTGAGATTAAGGGGTTCAAAAGATGAATGTACACAAATTGGAGTTGTTTTTGTCAGAAAAAACATAACATAGCAACTCTTGTACGACCCTCGTATGGTGAATTTTTTTTTAGTATTTTTAAAATCACAATGATCAAATGTTAGCTAACAGTATGTAGTTGATGCATGATTTTTCTGATAATTTTTTAATGAATATTTGATTTTTTTTAATTTTCGAAGTGGACACTTCTTGAAAAATAAAATTTTGGCCATGCTACCCCTACAAATTTTGGAAACTAATTGAATTTTTAAAAAAATAAAAAAATAGTAGAATCAAATCTAGTTTCTAAAAATGTAATTTATTTGAAAATTCGATGAATGGTAATTTATAACGAAAAAAACTGAACACTGCTTTTTGGCAAAAAAGAGACATACAAACAAAATAAATTATGGATGAAAGACTTAACATTGTCAAAAGTGAAAATGATTACATCGTTGGATAGCTAAGAGAGAACCCAACATTACTCATGTGTTCTATTTTTTTGATATTGAACCACATGCAATCCCGACGGTGAGCACGAACTCAATTATGTGAAATATGGTAGATTTTTAGAAAACACGTCTTTGGTAATTGGGAATGCCCTCTAAGGCTTTGGGTTGGTATTCCAAGGCAAATACCAATCCTAAGGCTCAGGGATTCGCAAAGCAAGATATAACGTGAGCGCTTTATAATGCGCTCATGTTATATCTTAGATTTGACATGGTTTTTTTCTTCTACGGGAAACATGTCAACTAAGACATAACGTGAGTGCATTATAACACGCTTGTGTTATGTCCTCCTTTATGTTAAATTCCAGTCTATTGAACTTATTTAGATATATTTGTATGTTTGTATGTACATGTATGCTTGTATGTCATGTATGTATGCATGTATGCATGCTTGTATGTATGCCTGTATGTATCAATGCATGTATATTGTATGTATGCCTATATGTATGTAAGATTGTATCTACACATGTATGTATGTATTCTTGTATGGATTTAGGATTACATGTACATATGTATGTATTTACATATGTCTTTAGAGTGAGGGAGAATTTAGAGAGAGAGAGTCTGGAGAGAGGGAGAGGGGGTGGAAGTGAGAGTTTAAGAGAGAGGGAGTGGGAGAGAAGGAGTTGGAGTGAGAGGGACTTAGCTAGGTAGGATGGGATGGATAGAGGGAGGGAGAGAGAGAAAGAGGCGAGTGGGAGAGAAAGAATTTAGAGAGAGGGAGAGAGAGAGGGGAGAGAGAGAGACAAAGAGAAAGAGAGAGTTATGTAGGTAGGGTGCCAAAGGGAGAGACTTGAGAGTGTGAGGAGGTGAGAGGGAGAGACTTGAGAGATAGGTAGTGAGAGGGAGTGCAAGAGAGAGGGAGTAGGAGAGAGAGGGAGTCTGAGTGAGAGACCTGAGAGAGGGAGAGGGTGTGGGAGGGAGTGACCTGATAGAGGTAGAGAAAGAGGGGGGTGGAGTGAGTGGGACTTATCTAGGTAGGGTGGGAGGGATAAATAGAGAGAGGGGAGATAGACAAAGAGAGATTTACCTAGGAAGGTTGCTAGATGGAGAGACTTGAGAGAGAGAGGGGGTGGGAGGGAGAGACATGAGAGAGAGGGAGAGAGAGGGAGTGGGAGAGAGTGGGAGGGACATAGAGAGAGGTGGATAAAGGGAGCGAGAGAGGGTGGTAGGGATTGATTGAATGAGAGGTATGTAGAAAGAGGGAGAGGGTAGATAGAGACAATTAGAGAGGGTAGGAGGGAGGGAGGGATAGGTGAGATGTATAGATAGAGAGAAAGTGATAGGGGTTGAGGGTATAGGGTTGATGGTTTCTATGGTATTAGGGTTTAAGGGTTGAGGGTTGAGGGAATAGGGTCGATGGTAGAGGGTATTGGGTTGAGGGTATAGCGTAGAAGGTTTAAGGGTTTCGGATTGAGTGGTTTATGGTTAAGGGTTTACTTGGTTGAGGGTAGAGGGTTTACGGTTTAGGTTTGAGGGTATATGGTTGAAGGATTAGGTTCAGGGTCCAATGTAAAGGGTAGATGGTATAGGGGTTGAGGGTTTAGGTTTTAAGGGTTGAGGGTTGAGGGATTAAGGGTTGAGGGTTGAGAATTGAGGGTTGATGGTTTAATGTATAGGGTAGAGAGTTTAAGGGTTTAGAGTTAAGGGTTGAGGGTTGAGGATTGAGGGTTTAAGGTTGAGGGTTGAGAGTTGAGGGTATAGGGTCAAGGGATTAGGGTTGAGGGTCCAATGTAAAGCATAGATGTTATAGGGGTTGAGGGATTAAGGGTTGAGGTCTTAGGGATTAGGAGTAGAGAGTTTCTTAGTTTAAGAGTGTAAGGGTTGACAAATACAGTTGAGGTAAGAATGGTATTAGGTTTGAGGGTAGAGGTAGGCAGTAGATGGTAGAAGTTTAAAGTTTAAGTTTAAGGGTTGAGGGTTGAGGTTTTAGGGTTGAGTGTTTAGGGGTTTAAGGCTTCAGGGATTAAGGGTCAAGAGGGTTGACAGATTAGGGTAGAGAGTTTACTAAGTGGCTTTAAGGTTTTAAGGGTTGGGGGATTAGGGTAGAGGGTAGAGGGTAGAGGGTTAGGGTTTAAGGGTTGAGGGTTTAGGGATTAAGAGGTTATAGGGTAGAGGGTATAGGGGTTGAGGGAATAGGGTTTAAGGGTTGAGGGATTAAGAGGGTATAGGGGTTGATGGATTAGGGTTTAAGAGTTGAGGGTTGAGGGTTGAGGGATTAAGAGGGTATAGGGGTTGAGGGATTAGGTTTTAAGGATTGAGGGTTGAGGGTTGAGCGTTGAGGGATTAATAGGGTATATGTTGAGAAATTATGTCTCAACTTCTAGTTTGAAGTCCTTGTTTTCATGCCTTGGTGATTTTGTGTTGTGTGCAAAGTTTTGGTGGAGGCGGAACCGGGATGGAACTTTGCATTGTTCTGTTTGTCTAAGTTCTAGGTTTCGGTTCTCATTCCTGCTCCGACTTCGCTTCCTATCGTCTATTTCTTCTCGCTTTGTTTCGCAGGTTCTAGTGGAGGCGGAACCAGTTTTGGAAGTTGGCAATGTCTGTTTGCCAGGTTCCTATTTTAGTTTTTGTTCCGACTCCGTGCCTAACTCCTCCTTTTACAATCTAGTTCCTTTGGATGATTGCATTCTCCTCGGGGTGTTTTCCTCCGCCTTGTCCTAGTTTTGGATTGTTGTTTCTTGCGAGTTGGCGGAGGTGGAACCAGAATCGGATTGGTTCCTGATCTTGGAATTTTTGGTGAAGTCCTATTTTTTGTTCACGTTCTGACTCCGACTCCGACTCCGATCTTTTGTGTTCCCGTCTTGGTTTGACCTCGAGTTGACTTACCTCGGTCAAAACTATTTCTGATGAGTTCCCCTTTGCCATGGGCAGACACAGAACCGAATTGGTTCCTGAACCTATAATTTTGGTAGGGTCATGTTTCGACTCCAATTTTGTCTCTGACTCCGACTCTGACTCTGGCAGTGTGTATTTTTGGTGGAGTCCTGTTTCAACTCTTGTTCCGACTTCGGCAGTGTTAGAAATGACTTGAAGTCTTGGTCATGCCCGATGTCTATTTGATTGTTTTGGTTGCTTTGTCAGTTGTGATTGTTGATGGGTCTTGGACGCATGGCACGTGGTTGAATAGTGATTGGACGAATACCAAGATAGTTATTGTGGTAGTTGTATTTGTTAATGAAGGGTGGCGAGCTCAACCATTTTGAGTAATGGCTTTGAATGCAAAGTTGGCTCATTACAGGAAATCTTTCAAATCCGACCAGTTGCATGATTTGAGGATGGACTTCATTGCTCTTCTGAGTCGGTTACATATGGATGAGATATGTGTTATTTCTCATAAGTTAGACAAGTCAAGAGTAGAGTCATAAGTTGCAGAGCAAGTTTGAAGTTGCAAACTGAAGAACAAAAGGATGCGAGTTCTTGAGGAGGGCTTTGAACTATATGTTGTAAAAACATTGTAACAGTGAATTTGAAACTCTCTGGGTGATTGTGAGCTGAACAAAGAAGTCTGGATATTGTATGTAATCAATTCATTACTATAATACAATAGATTTGACTTTGTGTGGTGGGTTTTTTACCTGAAAGGGTTTTCCCACGTAAATACTATGTCATCTTTGTTTGCTTATCTTTCTGGTTTCTCATTGCCATGGTTGTATGCATCTCTATAAGTTTTTGAAACTATTAGTTTTTCATTTTTGCTTCTCTCCCCTATAGTAAAGGTGTTAAGGGAATGTATTCCCCACTATTGGGTCAGTAGATCTGCATTCTTTTCCCTTCAAAGTGGTATCAGAGCTTGGCCAGTTCGTGTTATCCTTGTTAGGGCGAATTAGTTTTTTGCACTAATATTGTTTTAGTGGGAGACTTTCATTGTTAAACTTGTTTTTGTTGTGAGATGGTGAGTACATCTGGTAGAATAGATATTGAGAAGTTTAATGGCAACAACTTTGAGTTATGGAAACTCAAGATAGAAGACTTGCTTGTGGATAGAGACCTGTAGATTGCAGTGTCTGGAACTAAGCCACAAACTACAACCCAAGAAGCTTGCGATCTTGCTGATAGAAAAGCAAGAGGATTGATAAGACTGAGTCTAGCCGATTCTATGCTCCTGAATGTTCATGAGGAAACATCTGCAACTGCTTTATGGAAGAAGCTTGGTGATATTTACCAAGGAAAGTCCCTGGTAAATAAGTTGTTCCTAAGAAAGAAGTTGTACTCCTTGAAGATGGATGAAGGTGCATCTATTATAGACCATCTGAACTCGTTTAATATGAGTGTTACTCAATTGGCATCTGTAGGTGTAAAGATTCAGGAGGAGGATCGTTGTATGCTCCTGTTGTGTTCATTACCTGACAGCTGGGATCATCTTGTGATGGCTATTGGAAGCACAACCACTGCTTTCAAGACTGATGATGTGGTTGCTTCTCTTTTGTTTGAAGAAATGTGAAGAAAATCTTCTGAGATGGCCAAAGATACTCTTTCTATTTGAGGTAGAACAAAGGAGAAAGGCAAGAAGAAAGACAACAAGTCGAAATCCAAGTCTAAAGGGAGATCAAAGTCTCCTGGTAAAAAGTTCAAGGTAAAGTGTTGGAACTGTGGGCAACCTAGTCATATCAGGAAGGACTACAAGGAGAAGAAGAAGAAGAATACTTCTGACAACGAATCTTCTCAAAGTGATGCAGATGCCTTCATTGCAACAACCTTGACAACTCAGACATCAGATGATGTTTGGTTAGTTGATTCAGGTACCTCTTTTCACATGACATCCAATATAGATTGGTTCTCAAAGTATGAGAAGTATGATGGTGGAAAGGTATACTTGGCAAGTGATTCAACGCTGGAGATTGTTGGAAGAGGAAGGGTCATAATTCAGTTTCCTGATGGGAGAGTCAAAGGAATTGGTGGTGTTCTTCACATCCCAGGTTTGGCTCGAAATCTTCTTTCTGTTAGTAAGTTAAATGATTCTAGTGTAGAAGTTTCTTTTTCTAGTAAGGGATGTAAAATGGCTAGAGGTGCAATGGTGTTAGCTAAGGGTGTTTGTACTAGCACTCTGTACAAGCTAGATGCACAACCTGTTCTTTGTAACAGTGCCTCTGTAAAGTCATGTAATTCTGTACCTATAGAGAAAGATGAAGACTCTTCACTATCTACAAATGCTTTGGAGGTAAAACTCCCAACAGAGAAGACTATGTTATGGCATCATAGACTTGGTCACATTGGTGAGAAAGGTGTAAAAACCTTGTAGAAGGCTTTGATGATTGTAACCTTGAGTTCAATTTCTATGAATGTTGTATCTATGGAAAGCAACACCATGTTTCTTTCTCCTCTAGTCCTCACAAATCTTCTGGTATACTGGATTATGTTCAATCAGATGTGTTTGGTCCAGTTAATGTTCCTTCGTTATCAAAGTCTAGAATTATATTTCTTTTATTGATGACTGTTCGAGAAGGGCATTTGTATACTTTCTTAAAAGTAAATCAGAAGTGTTCAGTCGGTTTAAAGAGTTCAAATCTTTGGTAGAAAATCAGATTGGAAGGAAAATAAAGTGTTTAAGGACAGACAATGGAGGCGAGTTTTTTTCTACATATTTTGAAAGGTACTGCATTGATCATGGAATTAAAAGGCATAAGACAACCCCCTACACTCCACAACAAAATGGAGTTGCTGAAAGGTTGAACAGGACACTGATGGAAAAGGCAAGGAGTATGCTGAGTGGTGCTGGTCTGGAGTAGAAGTTCTGGGCTGAGGCTGTTGCTACAACATGTTATTTGATCAATAGATCTCCTTTTTCAGCACTTGTTGATAAGACACCTTTGGGAGCATGGTCAGGTAAGAAACCCTCATTAAGGCATGTTCGGGTATTTGGCTGTGAGGCATATGTTCATGTGCCAAATGAAAAGAGATCAAAGTTGGATAACAAGGTAGTGAAATGTATTCTCATTGGCTATGGAGTTGGTGTGAAAGGATACAAGCTTTGGAACCCTATTATTGAGAAGGTTTTGTATAATAGAAGCATGATATTTCATGAGTTGAAACCTTTAGTAAGTGATCAACAACTTGAGACAAATCAGAGTGACAAGAAGAAGGATGCAGTTGAGATTCCCCAAACTTCAGAAAGGGAAGAGCTGCATGGTGTACCTGAGATTGAGGAGAGCTCAAGCAGCTCTTGAAGTTCTGATGATGAAGAACAACCTCAGCCTCTAAGGAGATCTACAGGAGAAAGAAGGCAACCAAAAAGGTATGGTTTCTCTATGTTAGATTCAAATTGTGCTTATGCCTTAATTACCAACACTGATGAGCCTAGGACTATGAAAGAAGCAATCAACATGGTTGATTCAAAGTCTTGGCTAGAAGCCATGAATGAGGAGATGGATTCCTTGAGAAAGGATGATACCTGGAAGTTGGTACCACTGTCTAAAGGGCGAAAGCCTGTTGGCTGCAAGTGGATATTCAAAAGGAAGACAGACCTTGATGGCAGTGTGGAGAAGTATAAGGCATGACTGGTTGCAAAGAGTTTTTTTCCAAGTTGAGGGAATTGAATATGGAGAGATCTTTTCCCCTATAGCAAAGCTGACATCCATCATATTTTTGTTGTCATTGGCAGTTATGTATGACTATGAAATTGAGCAGATGGATGTGAAGACAACACTTCTCCATGGTGAGTTGGAAGAAGAAATCTACATGTCCTAGCCTGAGTATTTTGTTGAAAGAGGTAAACAAAATCCAGTTTGCAAGTTAAATAAATCTCTCTATGGTCTAAAGCAATCTCCTAGAATGTGGTACCATAAATTTAACACATTTGTGTTGTCAATTGAGTTTGTTAGATCAAAATCTAATCATTGCATTTATTATAAATGTGAGCATGATCATGTGCTTGCTATTACTCTATATGTGGATGACATGTTATTCATTGGTAATAGCAAGGCAATGATTTCTGATCTTAAAACTCAGTTGTTTGCTAAGTTTGAAATGAAATATTTTGGAGCAACAAGGTAAATTCTTGGGATGGAGATAACCAGAGATAGAACAAGTAGAAAGCTTTGGCTCAGTCAGAGTAAGTATATGAAAACCATTCTAGAGAGGTTCAGCATGACTGATTACAAGTAGCTAGTTGTTCCAATCATGCAAGGATTGAAACTATTTGCTGAAGACTGTCCAAAGTCTGCTACTGAGATGGAGGACATGACTAGTGTGCCTTATGCAAGTGCAGTAGGCAATTTGATGTATGCTATGGTTTGCACAAGACCAGACATTGCCCAAGCACTGGGAGTTCTAAGCCGTTTTATGGCAAATCCAGGGAGATCACATTGGGATGCTGTAAAGAGAGTGTTTAGGTATTTGAAGGGTACTTTAGATTATGCTTTGTGTTACCATGGCAATATGGTTGCATCACAAAGGGCTCTTTGCATTTAGGGATATGTTGACTCTGATTGAGCAAGGGACATTGACAGCAAAAGATCCACCAGTGGATACACTTTCATGCTTAATGGTGGAGCAATTAGTTGGATGAGAAAGCGACAAGTTGTAGTTGCTTTATCCACGATAGAGGCAGAGTACATGGCAGCAACTCATGCTTGCAAAGAGGCAGTATGGCTGAGGCATTTGTGTTCAGACATTGGATTTAATGCTGAGCAGATTTCAATCTGCTGTGACAGTCAAAGTGCCATTTTTTTGGCAAAGAATCCGACCTTCCATGCCAGGACCAAGCACATAGATGTGCAATATTACTTCATGAGGGATATGGTTGAAGATGGCAAGGTCAGTATGGATAAGGTTCACACCTTGAAGAATGTTGCAGATGCCTTGACAAAGCCGGTTAGCACAGACAAGTTCAGATGGTGCACAGAATCCATGGGTCTTGGGGCCTATGATAGATGGTAAGGTTTGATGTTTTGAGGAAGTTGGAAGTGTTCACCAAGTGGGAGATTGTTGAAAAATTATGTCTCAACTTCCAGCTTGAAGTCCTTGTTTTCATGCTTTGGTGATTTTGTGTTGTGTGCAATGTTCTGGCAGAGGCGGAACCAGGATGGAACTTGGCATTGTTCTGTTTGTCTAAGTTCTAGGTTTCGGTTCTTGTTCCTGCTTTGACTCCGCTTCCTACTATCTATTTCTTCTCGCTTCATTCTGTAGGTTCTAGCAGAAGCAGAACCAATTTTGGAAGTTGGCAATGTCCGTTTGCCAGGTTCTTGTTTCAGTTTCTGTTTTGACTCCGCGCCAGACTCTTGCTTTTATGATCTAGTTCCTCTGTATGATTGGATTCTCCTCAGGGTGTTTTCGTTCGCCTTGTCCTGGTTCTAGATTGTTGTTTCTTGCAAGTTGGTGGAGGCGCAACCGGAACTGGATTGGTTCCTGATCTTGGAATTTTTGGTGAAGTCCTATTTTCTGTTCCTGTTTCGACTCCGACTCCGACTTCGGTCTTTTGTGTTCCCATCTTGGTTTGACCCTGGGTTGACTTACCCTGGTCAGAACTATTTCCGATGAGTTCCCCTTTGCCGTGGGCTGACACGGAACCGAATTGGTTCCTGAACCTGTAATTTTGGTAGGGTCATGTTTCAACTCTAGTTCCATCTCCGACTCCGACTCCGACTCTGGTAGTGTGTATTTTCAGAGGAGTCCTGTTTCGACTCCTATTCCGACTCCGACAGTGTTAGAAATGACTTGAAGTCTTGGTCGCGCCCGATGTCTGTTTGACCATTTTGGTTGCTCTGTTAGCTATGATTGCTGATGGGTCTTGGACGCATGGCACCTGGTTGAATAGTGATTGGATGGATACCAAGATAGTTATTGTGGCAGTTGCATTTGTCAATGAAGGGTGGCGAGCTCAACTATTTTGAGTAATGGCTTTGAATGAAAAGTCGGCTCGTTGCAAGAAATCTGTCAGATCTGACCAGTTGCATGATTTGAGGATGGACTTCATTGCTCTTCTGAGTCAGTTACATATGGATGAGAGATGTGTTATTTCTCATAAGTTAGACAAGTCAAGAGTAGAGTCATAAGTTGCAGAGCAAGTTTGAAGTTGCGAGCTGAAGAATAGAAGGACATGAGTTCTTGAGGAGGGTTTTGAACTGTATGTTGTAAAAACATTGTAATAATGAATCTGAAACTCTCTGGGTGATTGTGAGCTGAACAAAGAAGTTTGGATATTGTATGTAATCGATTCATTACTATAATACAATAGATTTGACTTTGTGTGGTGGGTTTTTTACCTGAAAGGGTTTTCCCACATAAATACTGTGTCATCTTTGTTTGCTTATCATTCTGGTTTCTCATTGCCATGGTTGTATGCATCTCTATAATTTTTTGAAACTATTAGTTTTTCGTTTTTGCTTCTCTCCCCTATAGTAAAGGTGTTAAGGGAATGTATTCCACACTGTTGGGTTAGTAGATCCGCATTCTTTTCCCTTCAGTATAGGGGTTGAGGGATTATGGTTTAAGGGTTGAAGGTTGAGGGATTAAGAGGGTATAGGGGTTGTGGGATTACAGTTCAAGGGTTTAGGGTTGAGGTTTGAGGGATTAAGAGGGTATAGGTGTTGATGGATTAGGGTTTAAGGGATGAGGGTTGAACGATTAAGAGGGTATAGGGGTTGATGGATTAGGGTTTAAGGGTTGAGGATTGATGGTTGAGGGTTGAGTTATTAAGAGGGTATAAGGGTTGAGGGATTAGGGTTTAAAGGTTGAAGGTTGAGGGATTAAGAGGGTATAGGTGTTGAGGGATTATAGTTTAAGGGCTAGGGGTTGAGGGTTGGGGTATTAAGATGGTATAGGGGTTGAGGGATTAAGAGGGTATAGGGGTTGAGGGATTAGGGTTTAAGGGTTGAGGGTTGAGGGTTGAGGGATTAAGAGGGTATAGGGGTTGAGGGATTAAGAGGGTATAGGGGTTGAGGGATTAGGTTTTAAGAGTTGAGGAATTAAGAGGGTTGAGGGGTTGAGGGATTAGGGTTTAGGGGTTGAAGATTGAGGGATTAAGATGGTATAGGGATTGAGGGTTGAGGGTTGAGGGTTTATGGTTGAGGGTTGAGGGATTAAGAGGGTATAGGGGTTGAGGGATTAGGGTTTAAGAGTTGAGGGTTGAAGGTTGAGGGATTAAGAGGGTATAGGGGTTGAGGGATTATGGATTAAGGGTTGAGAGTTGAGGGATTAAGAGGGTATATGGGTTGAGGGATTAGGGTTTAAGTTTTGAAGGTTGAGGGATTAAGAGGGTATATGGGTTGAGGTATTAGGGTTTAAGGGTTAAGGGTTGAGAGTTGAGGTATTAAGAGGGTATAGGGGTTGAGGGATTAGGGTTTAAGGGTTGAGGGTTGAGGGATTAAGAGGGTATAGGGATTGAGGGATTACGGTTTAAGGGTTGAGGGTTGAGGGTTGAGGGTTGATGGTTGATGGTTGAGGGTTGAGATGGTATAGGGGTTGAGGGATTAGGGTTTAAGGGTTGAGGGTTGAAGGTTGAGGGATTAAGAGGGTATAGGGGTTGAGGTATTATGGATTAAGGGTTGAGGGTTGAGGGTTGAGGAATTAAGAGGGTATATGGGTTGAGGGATTAGGGTTTAAGGGTTGAGGGTTGAGGGTTGAGGGTTGAGGGTTGAGGTATTAAGAGGGTATATGGGTTGAGGGATTAGGGTTTAAGGGTTGAGGGATTAAGAGGGTATAGGGGTTTAGGGATTAGGGTTTAAGGGTTGAGGGTTTAGGGTTCCCCCTCTCCATCTTCCTCTCCCTCCCTCTCTCCCTCTCTCTCCCTCTTTATCTCCCACTCTCCCACTTTCTCCCACTCTCCCCTCTCTTCCTCCCTCTCTTTCTCCATCTCTCCCACTATCTCTTTCTCCCCCTCTCCCTCTCCTTCCATCTCCCCCTCTCTCTCTTTCTCCCCCTCTCCCACTCTCCCACTCTCTCCCACTATTTATTTCTCCCCCTCTCCCTCTCCCTTCCTCTCTCCCTCTCTCCCTCTCTCTCTCCCTCTCTCTCTTTCTCCCACTCTCCCCATATCTCTCTCCCTCTCTATCTCAATCTCTCCCACTATCTCTTTCTC
>VCHN02003552.1:0-13900 GCA_007115665.2 Sequoiadendron giganteum
CTCCCTCTCTCTCTCACTCCCTCTATCTCTCTCCCTCTCTCTCAGGTCTCTCCTTTTCAAAACAACATATTTGGCACTCTCCAAATTTGGCGAGCACCAAATGTGTTTTACCTTGAAATGGTAAAATAAGGCTTGACCCCATGATTCAAGCCCACATTCTCGTGAATTTGTCTAGTTCAGCGCTTTATCTGAGTCAGAAATGCCTTTTTTTATGTAGTTGACTTCATATTGTACCAATCTACGCTTGATCCATCACCTTTTTACCACCAATCTACATGGTAGACAATGTAGAAGAAGACATTTTGAAGTTTCTACATCATTTTACATTATCTGAGGTAATATATTCATTTTGGTAAATTGAAATGTTTATATTTAGTATATTTGTTTGTTTTTGACAATATAAACTAAATTTCCTTAATGATTTTATTAATCATAACAATTGGACTTAGAATTCAACATTGAATTAGATGGGATTTGCATAAAAAAGTTCAATTTTTATGAGTTTGAAGAACAAAAAAAATAAAAACATGACATTTACTTAACATAAATTTACTTATGAATTCTATTTGCATTGCTTATAGTAGTCCATTTCTAGCATGGCTAGTGGAATTCACTGTATTTCATTCTTTTTCAATTAATTTGGAAAAAAATTATTTTCATCTAATTTGGAAAACCTAATAGCTTTCATCAATGTTAATGCAAGTGTCCATTAATTTTTTTGTTCCATAAAAAATTCACCTTCATTGAACATGTGCTTAGATAAATTCAAGTGAGTTGAAATAGTTGTTAATGCAAGTTTCCATTCATTCATACCATTTACCTTTCTAATAAATAAAAAAATGGGAAATTTTGTGCAATTGAGAATGCTTATTGTCTTTCTAAGTTACCTCATTTCCAAAGAAATAGTGAATAATTATAAGATATAGCATCACAAACCCTTCTTTGAATTCATATTCTTCATGACTTCGTCGACAATCAAAAATTTGGTTTTGAGAAAAATAAACACAAGAGTCTCTAGTTTTCATTTAGGTGGCAACAACTTATACCCTAGGTTAGTGATGCAGAGCAGGGAGACAAAACCTTCAACAATCATTTAATTAGATCAGTTTCAAACAATCTTCAATCTCAAAAACCTCAATTCAATGTTGAACTGACCAATTCACATCTAAAACAAAACAAAGATCATCCATAAATGACAAGCTATGCTTTTCAAGATGACTACCATTCTAAACCTTTGGAAGATTTTAACAAAACCCACCATATGTAAGTCTATTGCTTGAAATATTGTACTCATACAATAGTCACTCCTAACATAATGAAATAAACTCAATATTACTAGAAACTCTAATTCGTGAATTGTTCATCATAACCATTATAAAGTTCAAGTTCAATAATGCTAGTCAAAAGGTCCACAACTTCAAAATCAACGTTTCAGGCCTCTGGTGCAAGAGCACCTTGTAAGCTCAATTTTGTCAAAAATTTCATCTTTTAGTGAGCATGGTCAAATGCTAGGATTTTAGTTAATGTTGAGTATATTGTGTTCAGTAAGGTCAATTAGACCATTTTATAATGTATTTGGAGCTAAGGGAGTTCAGTTGTGTCATAGCTTGCAATTTGGCTAAATGTGGTCAGAAAAGTTGCTAAAAGATGCAAAAGTTTCAGAGTTCGAGGGAGTTGGAATGAAATAAAAATATGTTTAATAACCTTCAATGCCTCGAAGGAGAGGTTGTTGGTTGATTTGTACCCCATTTTTTTTATCAAGAAGAATGTTATTTTCTAGAAATTTACTAGTTTCTCTCACTTTTCTTGTTGTTGTACGACCTCTACGGACAATAAGATGATATGAAACCAGTTGGATGTTGTAGATTAATTAATTAGCTTTCATTTTCATCTATTTAGAGGTTCTAACTCTTTGTATAGCAAAAGTTATATTACTTTTACTGCTGCTACCTACTTTCACAGTGTTCTTGGATTGAGGGGTTTCATTATGTAATTCGGCCCATTACACTTTTTATGCCTGTTTTAACTTGTGGAATGGGTCCTCTAACTTTTAAAATACATGGCTAACCTATTTAGAATGTTGTGGGGTCAAGGTTGGGTGTTTGGGATGATGTTCTAGGACTGTAGCAGGGTCTTTTCATGGTGAAAATTAGGGCTTCAAGTGGTGTTTTGAAAAAATGTGGGAAGGACTGTTCATGTAATGTATTATTCACCATGTGCAAGGTCTGGTAAGTGTGTTTTGTGCTTTGTATGGGTCTGGAGGTCTGGGAGATAGGAGTTTCATTAAAACCCCAAGTATTTTGCTTGAAATTGAGGGTTTGGTGTATTAGGGGTCTAGAGGTCTTGGACCTAGAAACAAATCAGGAAATTGGAGGTTTTGACACATAAAATACTTTTGTTTGAGGATTTTGAGTGAAGATGTAGTGTTTAAAAGGTACTCTCTTTGTAAATTAGGCCAATTGAATAGCCTTTTCCAAGGTGGGTCTATTGGAAGTCAATGTTGGTCCAAAGGAGTTGATGTTGGGGTTTACCTATGTTTTATAACTTGCAAATGGGTATCTTAATCATCCCCGAGTTTGTCAAGTGTTTTGGAAAATCTTGGTGAAAAGGCCCTTGAACCGGGTTACCTATGCTACAAGGGAAAGCTTGGTAGAAGTTGGGATTTTTAGTTGAACATCTGATTTTGCTTTGGAATCTGATTGATTCTCATTGATTTGTTGTATTGAATGGTTTCCACCCCTCTCTACATCAAAAATGGTGTTTCTTGGTAAGTTAAGTGATCAAGTTGTGTGTAAGTCTATTAAGAGCCTTCCTCTAAATATTTGAACAAGTTCATTGTGGATCCCTACATGTACTACATCAGCCTCTAGCTACTTTTCCAACTCTTCAAACACACTCAAAATCCCTACTCTAATATCTAACCCTACAGACATCTAACTCCATCATGTATGAAAAATATTGTGTAGCATAGACATGTTTGATAATTCCAAACAACTCGCTGCCTTCTTTCATAAAATGTTTTGGCGTGTTTCATATTTAATGCAATGTAATCAGCGATATCGATATTTTTGTAAAATGCATTACTTACTTTTGTTCTATGTGTGTTTGTGAACATGTAGCATTGAAGGTCATGCCGAGGAAATGATCGAAGCATCTAACACCAGAAGAATGTGCAGCTAAAAATGCAAGGAGAAGAGAATAAAAAAATGTAGCTCATGAAGCAAAGGAATTGCAGCCCATACAACCACAAATTCCCGTGCAATCTAAGAGAGATGTCAAATTGGAAAAACAAAGGGCACGAATGAGGAAAGTTCATGGAAGGACATGAATGGATACAGAATTTGGGGGCACATCATCAACCATAGGTGAAGCTCAATGCACATCTCCAGTTGAAGACACATTGACAACAACATGTGGTTTTCTAGGTACATCAGAAATCACATCTCCAATTGAAGACATACCATCAAAAACATTGCGTTTTGAAAGTACATCAGCAAACACATCTCTATTTGAAGGCACTCCACAAACAACATCTCAAGTTGGAGGTACAACATCGTTTACATGTCAATCTCAAGGTATGTCATCAATTGCACCTCCAATTGAAGGTACACGATCTATCCCCGATGTTGTTGACCTTCCCAATATTGACACAAATTTACATTTGAGAACTCCTCCTAGAGTTTTGCATAGAAAACCTACATTTTTGATTGATATTGATTCCAATGTTTTGAAATGGATGCCTAATAAGATTCCAAAATGTACATGTCAAAGATATGCACAAAGGATATGGAGTTTGTTTTTTGCGAAGCTAAGTGAGGGTGGAAGATGCCAACTATTTGTTGAAATGATGAGGCAACTCAAATTTAGGCCCACCATGAAGGCTCTTGGGCTAAGAGTTTTGAATGACTCAAGTGAAAATTCCATTGTAAATAACTTGATGAGTGCATATGAGAGCGTGGGTTCCACCTCACGCACGAAGGATAGTTGTGCCACATGATGTGTGATGACAACAACACTGTTAAGCAGTCAAACAAGGAACAAGGTGAACCTTACAAAGGAAAGTAAGTCTTTGAAAATAAGTAGATCATCTCTAATGAGAGCCAAAGGAAGGTGTGAAAGAGTGGAGGATCCAAATAGCAATGAGTTATGGGCATTTTCGGGTAGAGTGCCACGGAAAGACACAAGAATTGCTCAAGGCTTGAGATCTTTAATTGTGAATTATTGGAAGGATAACACAAGGACCTCTCCTAATCAAAGAGATTTTGTAAGAAGGAGAATTGGTAGTATAAACCGTGAGCCACATCCAATGCATTATTTGGATACCACTCAAACCCAATTTTTTGCTGATTTTGTACAAAAGTTTCCTGAAATTAAAATATGTCAAAGGCATTTTGAAATGCTAAAGCCTTTTTATGTCAAAATAAATCACACACGCACTACTTGTTGTTGTAGGGTTCATATTGAGTTTTCTAACCATTATGATGTTTATCAACATATATGTGTAGATATGCATACTGACAATGTTTTGCAGGAATGTAACATAATGCCTCCACCTAAATCGTCAAGGAAATTTTTGTCTTCCATTTTATGTGAAAGAGAGGATGGTCAATTTTTTTTTTTTTTTTCATGTTTGGATGGCACATGTGATCATTGTGGTGGCATGCAACATTTTCCAATTTTCCAACACATGGCTAGTACACACACAATTGGAGACAAAATTGTGGAATTTGGCAAATATAAGACAATGGCATACAGTCTAAAAGATGGGAAAGAAGCAAAGAAGTGTGAATTGGTTAGTGATAAGATTACAATATATTAGTTTATGGGCATTTTTTGTGATCAGGCGGTCTATGATTATGCAAGGCATACACACAGATCATAATGGTTGGACTCACAATTCAAGTTCTGCAAGGACACATTTCCACTTCATCATATCATTTCAGTTGTCAACTTCACTGAGAACTACACACTACAACCACAGAACGAGGTGCAATCACAATACTACAACTCCATGCAAGTTGCTATATTTGTGCATATAGCATTCATTAATGCAAATAATAGTACAAAGGAAATGAGAAAAGTATTGAGGGAGTATCACTTTTACATCAGTGATGATCGCACACATTCTACAGAGTTTGTTCAAGGTTGCTTTCATATGTTCTATGTTGATCTGGCTAGTAGGAGCATATCATTTAGTCAGCATATCATATGGTTAAATAAATGTACATCACAATTCAAGAATGCTAGAATGTTTTACTGGTTGAGTAGGATGCATAGGATTAGTCGTGTTCAGCATATGTGGAATTTCTCAGAGGTTGGGAATGGAAAGGGGGAGCATGATGGAGTAGGTGCATGTATCAAAAGAGCCCTAGAACGAGAAGAGTTAAAGTACACAAATAGTGTAAAGTTGACAGATGCAAGATCAATTGTCTAGTGGTGCAATGGTGCAATGGGTCTAGGTAGTGAAGGTAATTCTTTAGTTGGTAATTTTTTTCATTTAGTAGATGATACTAACATTGCAAAATATGAGGATCATTGTACACTAACAGGATCGAGTGAGCTACACTCTTTTAGAAGCTCCAATGTAGGTACATGGACTATCCATACAAGGAAGATGGCATGCTTTTGTTATGCATGTACACTTCAATCATGGAATGATTGTGAGTCAACAGAGTGGGTTGACGAATGGTCTGTAAGAAGTCTAACCCCACTTGACACTTATTAGCTCCCAACAGCTCTACAAATCACAAAGATGCAATCATCCATTGACTTTGATCATGTATCGAACCTACTAGAACCAGGTAATATATCTTACAATTTTTATTATGTTGCTCAGTAAATAAATCTAACAAGATGAACATATCAATGTAGGGCACATTTATGTGGTGATTGCAGATGAAGACAATGAAGAGGGTACAAATTATTACCTGTGTCATTGTATCGAGGCCAAAAAGAAATTGGAGTCGCTAGTTATAGACGGAGAAAACATAGAATATCCTACAGGTTCGGTGGTTGTTACTGGAACATGGCTTCGAAGGTATCTAGTTAAGAATGTTGTAGTTTGGTTGTTTTAGGACTTTGACATGCATCGAAAAATTCTTCACTATTCGAACCTTGTCGTTGCCACCAACGTTCATTTGATCAAATATAAGGGCACACCTGCGAACAAGAACTTGTGAAAAGTGCGTGAGTCTGACCATGAGGCAATAATCGACACAATAAAGAGTAGAGCAGACCCAGATGGTTCCCTGGATTGATTTGTAAGTTTGCACATTGAATTTGTAAAGTCATGTTATTGATCACTCTTTTGGACCAACACCTTGCAATAAGGCTTTTTCACCATTACTGTTTGATGTCATATGCATTTACGACTGTCATTGATCCTTTTCTAATTGTGACTAGAGGTAATACTGAAGTTTGTCAAAGTATATAAGAAAATAACATCGGTTGGTGGTGCAAGTGTTCAGTGGTATGAGAAACATCGGTTGCTGGTGCATTTTCTGGTTGTCAATCTTCTCTTTCTTTTCCATCTCCTAGATTTATCGTATTCTTATATGCTACATGTTTTATGTTAAGCCTCTCAATGATATATTTGAAATTTATACGTAGGGTCATCGAGAGATGATAAAGTAGCAAAGGGGCACATCACCATTGTAGGACCTTCAATCGACCTCCTTATCTAGCATGCATGAAGGTGATAGTAGGTCTTGTTAGTTGTATGACTAACCTTATTTAGTTATTTCTCTTTTAATGATTTTTATGTGAGTCTATGTCTAAGATTAAGAGGCTTTTGCAAGTTTTTTGGAATGCAAATAGCTGGGCCAACTGAGGTGGAATGGAAAAATAAAACTGGGCAGCAGCTCCTTTTGTTTCTTCTCAAGTACAATATATTTCATGATCTGTGCTGGGAATGGGAGGATTATTTCCCTGCATGTATTGCTACAAGTATTGACAAATGGGAAGATTTTCAAGATGTTCTTCCATCACTATTGTAATATTTGTCATTGACTTAGTGTATTTTTTGATATACTAAAATTATGAAAAATTAATACATGCAAATTTGTATATTCCTTAATATACGCCTCAATTAAATGTGTATATTACATTTAAAATTAGTTGTAATGCTTCATGGTTTACATTTAAAGTTATCTTCAAGGAAAAACGTGTGTGGATTTATTAGTAAGAAAGAAATAATGTTTAATATAATTATAGAAAGGCATACTAGTAAGGTCTTTTGAACATTATGCAACAAGGAAATTGCAAAATATGTTAAAATATGATACAATGTAATAAATGGTCAGTCCATGTCAAGATGGGCGAAAGCAAACTTTTTATTGTTTTTGAGTCTAAGGTCTTAGGAGGAGTTGAATAAGTTATGCAGACCTAGGGTGGAGATCAAATTAAAATGAAAAATACAAGATGATCAACCCAAAATCCAAAGCAAATTCAAAAGAACTTCACAAATCCACTTGTCAGGTACACTCTCTCTACAAGTAATGCTAAATGACTTCAAGAGACTTTTCACCCAGCTTTCCCAAAATAATTTTCAATTAAATGATGGATTTAGACACCCATTAAGGACTTACACAACATACTTCAAGATCAAGTATAACTCCTTTGGACCAATTTAGACTTCCAATACACTCTCCATGGGAAAATCAAGGAAAATAGGTCAATTTAACAAAGGAAGTACCCTTAAAACTTATCCAATCACCTTGTAACCTTGGTGAAGAAAATTAAATGGCCCAAAACCATAGAATCCAACACTAGTTTGCACCTGTACAGTCAGAAACACTCCCAACTCAAAAAAAAACCTCCTTTTCTAATGCAAAAACAAGGGTTTTGTCAAAATCTTCATTCCTAGGCTTCAATAAAAAAATAAATGGTCCAAAAACATTTCATAGGGTCTGAATTGACATTTTAAATTTTTAAAAACTCAACTTCATCAACATTTCATTGAAAAGCACTTCAAAACCGTCACTTTTCAAGGGAAAAATTGCATTTCCAGCCCTATGGCATCACACAATCACCACAAGAATGCTTTATTATAATATAAAATGCATTGAAAAATATAGAATAATATATTTTTCACCAATCGACCAAGTTACAGGAGAAAACAGTGGGTGGATTGGTCAAAAACTCATTATTTTATTTTCAAACCCTTCACAAAGGAAAAAATAGGGTATACACTGTATTTTTTGAATTTCTCTTACAAAACAAAAGATTAGAACTCCAAACCAAGTGAATATCAAATAAAAATCATAAAAAATTAACCTCTAAATATTTCAAAGCATGATTGGGTTTGTATAGTCCGCACAACAACAAACAATTTTGAAAAATAGTGAAAAAACTCAAAAAATGCAACATAAAAATGTGGTATTCTTATTCTGTGAATTTTTTACACCTTCAAAAACCTTGATTCGAGCCTGAGAAGGCCTCTTATAAAATTTACAATCCATAAACACCTTAAAACCAACCAACTTGCACCTAATTACCCTTTAAATGACTCTAATTTTGCAAATCAGCACAAATTTGACAACATTTGCAACATTTTGCATTTTTGCAATTATTGAACTTTTAAGACTCTAAATACCTTTAGAAACCTGAAATATGGTAATTTAGACCTTATTTAACCCTTATTAAGACTTCTAGACTCAAAAACAACAAAATCCCTTCATTTACCCAATTTGACATCTTTGACAATTTTGACAATTTTTTCAAGTTTTCACACATTTTGCAATGTCTTCATGGAACAAAGATGAAATCACCTTCAAATTAAATTTTAAACCAAACCTTTCCAAGACACCAAACACAATTTAGAACATTTATCTACTGTTTCTCAAGGGAATTCAACACATATAAGACCTGTTCGACCTGTACTCAAGTAGGGAACTCGAAAAAATCAGTAAAACTATGAGAAAACAAAGTAATTCCCAAGCTTTATTTTTTTCCCTCCAATTCAACAACCACAACTCAAGCCTCTCTAGGATTTACATAGAATTTTTCATCCTCCTATAACTGATCAATGCCCCTAACCACCAAGAAACCAACTTTTCAAAACACATAACCATTGCAATTACAAATTTGTTGCATTATGCAACTCACAAATTTGCAACTGTATCACTTTTCCTACTAACTAAACTAATGACTCCATTATGTCATTGAGATAGAATATTTCATGTTGCCTTTTAGGCTTTCAAAATCACTTGTTGACACATTTTTAATGCAAGGTGCATTCTGACCATCAAACATGGAGATTTGTGACTAGGTGCCTAGGTGCTCCTGCACCACCTACCTTGTCAATCCTACTGAATTGGCAAGCTAGTGAGCTCACTTGCTTGCAAAGTTCGTAGGGTTGAAAAGGTAGGGGAAAAATATGCCTCACAGAAATAAATTCAACCTAGGTCATCTCTAACATACCTTAGGGTATGACATTCAACAAAACAACTACTATGGTTCAACCGACTCGATCCCTTAAATGTGCAAAGTGCAAAAGGGCAACAATATTTGATAGGGTATTACTCGTAAACCATGGTGATTAAAAAATCTCTATTTGAACCTATGAGATCATGTTGGACCACTCTACAATAACCTCTCTCGGTTATTTCTATCTTGGAGGCATTTTCCTATGGTGGCAAATTTTCACTTGGGGAAAAAGTTGTCAAATGCAAGTAGTTGAAAGTTGCAAAGTGGTGCAACTTTCGTTATGCAGCTCATGTGACCAAATGAACTATTCCAACATGTTTGAGTGAGTACGTTTACATTAGGCATGGTCCTTTTTTGCACCCAAACACATGGAATTGCTTCGAGCTACGTTCAATCAGATCGATCCCTTAAGGGTCTAAAGTGCAAAATGGCTACGAACTTCAACATGATATTACTCGGACACCATGATTCTTAGAAACTTCTCGTCTAATCCTAAAAGATCATGTTAGATCCATCTATAGTAACCTTTCTTGGTTTTTCCTATTTTAGAGGCATTTTCCTGTGGTGGCGAATTTTCACTCGGGGAAAAAATTGTCAAATGCAAGTAGTTGAAAATTGCAAAGTGGTGCAACTTTTGTTCTGCAGCTCATGTGACCAAACAGATTGCTCCAATGCATTCGAGTGGGTACGTTTACGCTAGGAATTGTCCTCTTTCACACCCAAACATGCGGAATCACTCCGAGCTACGTTCAACCAGATCGATCCCTTAAGGGTCCAAAGTGCAAAATGGCTGTGAACTTCAGCATGCTATTACTCGAACACCGTGATGCTTAGGAACTTCTCGTCTGATCCTATGGGATCATGTTGGGCCCCTCTACAATAACCTCACTCGGTTTTCACTATCTCGAAGGTAATTTCTTGTGGTGGAAAATTTTCACTCGGGGAAATTTGTCAAATGCAAGTAGTTGAAAGTTGCAAAGTGGTGCAACTTTCGTTCTGGAGCTCATGTGACCAAACAAATTATTTCAATGTGTCTGAATAGGTATGTTTACACTAGGCATGGTCCTCTTTCACACCCAAACACACGAAATCGCTCCAAGCTACATTCAACCGGATTGATCCCTTAAGGGTCCAAAGTGCAAAATGGCTGCGAACCTTAGCATGCTATTACTCGGACACCGTGACGCTTAGAAACTTCTCGTCTGATTGGAAAAAACTAAAAAATTGGCAAAAATTGCTTTTAAAACTTGCAAAAAAACACGAATAAAGTCGTGCTGATTTTCATGTGAAAAAAAACAATGAGACCATAGCTTGTTGCTTACTATTATGCTTTGATAGACTTTTTCCAAGCATCCATAGCTTGTTTGAAAGCACCTATTTTAGGCTTTTAGCTATAGCAGCAAGGCAGTGAACTGTTTGATAAAATGCTTTGGTAGACATGTATGAAAAATGTCATAGCATAGACAAGGCAATGAACTATTTGAAAAAATGCCTCAAAGAAATGCGGTCTCATGGTGATGGAATGTCATGACAATCCATAGCCATACGCATTCATCATGGCATTCCATCACCATGAGACCACATTTCTTCGAGGCATTTTTTCAAGCAGTTCACTGCCTTGCTTGTCTATGCTATTGCTTACTATTATGCTTTAATAGAGTTTTTCCAAGCATCCATAGCTTGTTTGAAAGCAATTGTTTTAGGCTTTTAGCCAAAGCAACAAGGCAGTGAACTGTTTGACAAAATGCTTTGGTAGACATGTATGAAAAATGTGGTAGCATAGACAAGGTAGTGAATTGTTTGAAAAAATGCTTGAAAGAAATACGATCTCATGGTGATTATTGTCATTGCATTCCATCACCATGAGACTGCATTTATTTGAGGTATTTTTTCAAATAGTTCACTGCCTTGTCTATGGCTTGTCATGGCCTTCCATCACCATGAAACCACATTTCTTTGAGGCATTTTTTCAAACAATTCATTGCCTTGTCTATGCTATTGCTTAGTATTATGCTGACAGATTTTTTCCAAGCATCCATAGCTTGTTCAAAAGCACCTATTTTAGGATTTTAGCCATAGCAGCAAGGCAATGAACTATTTGATGAAATGCTCTGGTAGATATGTATGAAAAATGTCATACCATAGACAAGGCAGTGAACTGTTTGAAAAGATGCCTCAAAGAAATGTGTTCTCATGGTGATGGAATGACATGATAGTCCATCACCATAGGAATTCATCATGGCATTCCATCACCATGAGACCACATTTCTTTGAGGCATCTTTTCAAATAGTTTATTGCCTTGTCTATGGAAGTTCATCACCATGAGACCACTTTTCTTTGAGGCATTTTTTCAAAAAGTTCAATGCCTTGTCTATGCTATTTCTTACTATTATGCTTTGATATATTTTTTCCAAGCATCCATAGCTTGTTTGAAAGCATCTGTTTTAGGCTTTTAGCCATAGCAACAAGGCAATGAACTATTTGATAAAATGCTTTGGTAGAAATATATGAAAAATGTCATAGCATAGACAAGGGAATGAACTATTTGAAAAAATGCCTCAAAGAAATGTGGTCTCATGGAATGCCATGACAAGCTAAAGCAATTGGCAGCTGCTCCTAGTTATTAGTTATGCAATGTGAAGTAATTGCATAACTGCTTGGTTGAATTTGTAAAAAGCTATATTGTAATTGAAATTTTGTCATCTATCAGCATCTAGTTAATCGTTATGCAATGTGAAGTGATGCTTTGAGTTTGAAAGATGTGCAATGCATGAATATAAACTACAAAAATCTATTTTCTACATTTCATTAGTTAAACTCTTTATTTTATTTTCTCTCTGTATCTCTATGCTATGGAAATTCCTTTCGATTTCAAAAAAGATAGTTTTTATCTCTTGTTATACAATTTTTTACATTTTTTTTTAATCCGATTTTTTCTCGATTTTTTTACCATTTTTTCAAAAATCTTATACTTTTGGTTTGCTGATTTATTCCCCAAAATATTTTTGTTGCTATGACCAAAACAATAAATACCAATTGAGATTGTACATAGGGCTTGAACATTGGTCTACCATCACACAAATAGAAAACCAAAAGGAGCAGATATACAATGTTAAAGAAGAGTGAAAGCACAACTAAATTTATCATTTCAAAGCAATATTTTGATGCATTTTTTCAAATAGTTCATTGCCTTGTCTATGCTATTGCTTACTATTATGCTTTTCATAAAAAATTTCAAAGCATCCATAGCTTGTCCAAAATAACTTGTTTTAGGCTTTTAGCTGTAGCAACAAGGCAGTGAATTGTTTGAGAAGATTCTTTGGTAGACATGTATGAAAAATGTGGTAACATAGACAAGGAAGGGAACTATTTGAAAAAATATCTCAAAGAAATTTGGTCTCATAGAATGCCATGATAAGAAAATGCAATTGGCAGCTATTCCTAGTTATTAGTTATGCAATGTGAAGAAATTGCATAACTGCTTAGGTTGACTTTGTACAAACTATATTGTAATTAAATTTTTGGCATCTATCAACATCTACTTATTAGTTATGCAAAGTGAAGTAATGCTTTGACTTTGAAAGATGTGCAATGCAATGTAATCAACGACATGAATATAAACTACAAAAATCCATTTTTTACAATTCATTAGTTAAAATATTTATTTTATTTGTTAGGATCTCTATATCTCTATATGCTATGGAAATACCTTGCAATTGTATTTAAAAGGCTTAATAGGTCAGTTAGGTGGTATTTGCAAAATCAAGTTGTGAATGAATGGTAATTAAGAGAAAAATTGGCAAATTGCCATCTTAGAAGTCTAACAAAGGGTGGTTATGGTGGTTGATCAGCTCAAGGGGTAGTTGGAAGGTGGTATCAAGATATATTTCTGTAATACCCTGAGTTGAGGGTTGATTTTGTTTAGTTTCTAATAAGAAAATATACTTGAAAACACTGATCACTGGTTTTCTTTGTTTTCCTGAATTTTCTTTGCCTTGCACAGGCCCATACAAGTCTATCATGACTTGAGGCTTTAGATACTTGATTTCATATGTGTTTACTCTCTTTGAATCTATTCTAAAGGTTTAAATCCACCGTTGGTGTTTGTGGGATCAACAAACTTGGTTACTACTATGTTTTCTTTGTTAGGGGTTTTGAGGGCAACACCATGACACATTAGCCAATCCACCTACTGTTCTGACCCAGTGGCTCAGTGGATTGGCCTGTACCATGATTAGTTTGGTGTATGAATACTTTGCAGGCTGAGAGAATGAATAAACTCAGTGGGGTGTGAAGTTCTAATGCTGGTCAAGGGTGTTTCCACCATGAAAGTAAGGAACTCAAGTAGTGAATCTGAGAAATACTAAAAGGAATGGGATTGTGAGTGTCTTTTAAGTTAGGGCAGAGGTATTTTGGGGTGTTTGGACCTCTGGAAGGATTGGGGGAGATCTGGAGTTATGAGTTTCTTTAAAA
>VCHN02003170.1:0-14810 GCA_007115665.2 Sequoiadendron giganteum
CAACTCTTACGTTTGTTGAATTATACATAGATATTTCAATTCTCTTCTGTTTTTTTTTTAAAACTGCAACGACAGTTTACAATATAATGAAACTAGAATGCCAATATTCCTTTCGTAAGGATTTTCATCTACTCTTTTACCTGTAAATTTTCAAAATAATAGACTAGTTCCATTCCAAGAGAAGTGGACCACTTTCCATGAAAACTAGTTCTCAACCAAGAAAACAAGTCAATCATGAGGGCAAAGCTCTCCCCCCATCCCTTTGGGCATCATCAAGCCATCAAGGCTCTAGCCAACCCCCAAGCCAAGATCACCTTGACCGCAAAACAATACAAAAAGGGGACACAAGAAAACAGCAAACCTAAACTCTCGTATCCACCAATAAATTAAATATCTTCGTGACTATTTTCTTCTTCAAGGGAAGAAGAAGTAACACAAGATAAGAGTACTGTGACAAGCAAAGGATGTAAAGCAAGGAAGCTTACCCCCAACGTAACTTGAGAAGCCATCCAACGATAATTTCAGCCTCTCCATTTTATTTTCTTTCTCTCCAAAACCAGCATTAAAAAAACCCTCTTTTTCTAAAACTCCCTAGCCCCAAAACTAACCATAACTTCACTTTATAACCTTTCTTAAGAACTCTAACGCTAAAGGTTTGGGTTGGGGGCTTAAAATTCCGATAACATTACAATTTCCCAGGATTTTACATGACTGTAACTTGGTCTTAAAACATTCCCACAAGCTTACACATTTACCCATAATTTATGACACTAAAAGATACCCCTAAAACACTTCTTGTGAGTTCCAATTTACCCATGACTAATCACATTTGAGAATATTTGACTCACTCTAACATAAGGCCCAACCTGGGAATTTCACAACGAAAACACATTGCTTCTTGATAGGAATTAAGGTGACTAGGGCTCAAGTGATCCTCTCGTTTCCCATCTTTGATCATTTGTACACATGCACAACTGTCCTTGTCAATATTTCACGATATATATAAAACATCAAATTAAGATATTCACAACTTACATCATCAGATTATTATAATAACTAAATTTACTTACATTGGTCACGTTTTGGTGGTTACCACATGGATCATCATAACCTGATCTAAAAGAACAAAATACGCAAATCTTGCTATTCCACGATTCTTTTTCTTGAAATCAATAAAAATATAATTATTTGAAATTAAATCTCAATCACTATCTAACAGTTTTATTCAGTCACTCGAACATCTAAAATGATCCATCTTCGTTTACACCTTTACCTTAAGAACCAAGCTTGAACATTCCTAACCTTATGTGTGCTCCAACTTACTTAACATACCACTGGTGACTCACATTTATCACATTTGTTAGCAAAACATTTCAAAGTCCTCCAATTCTAATTAAGTCCCCTTGTTAATCCTAGATGCAATAATGATACTCAAGTATATCCTCCACAAAGGAGTTTATAAGACTAGAAAATCATCCACCTTAGAGCATCAATTAAAATAAGGAGTTACACTTGAGGTAACCATTAGTTAGACTTCCAGGGTAATTCATAGTGACCATGTACCACAAATCCAAATAACCTTGAGCTTTGCTTAGATTAAATAGGAATAACATCTTAAACTAATTTAACCATTAAACATAATACAAGTGTTGAGGTTACATTTCTTTTCAATTTCCATCTACAAAGGTATGCAATCATATAAAAATTAATGCATATTTTATAAAACAATCAAACAAATTGCTATATTATTATTTTCATCTAATTTACTAGATGCGAGAACATTATTATTTTTAATTTCATTTATCTCTACAATTAAGTTTACACACCAAAAGCATCAACTAAAATTTACACATTTTAATATTGCACCCTATTATGTCCATTTCTAACTATTTACTGCACTTTGATTTTCTTTATGTTGGGTTTATAACATAATTTATATTCTACCTCATGACTCACCCAAGACATCACATAGAATGTTTTATACACATACCTCACAAGTTGATATCAAAACATAATTTGCATAAATTTTCTAGTTATCTTAACTAGCTCTTGATAATAGAATAATTAGACAACAAAAAGAATCATAACCAATGTTCTTGAGGTTGGGCCCTACACATATATATACATACATGTATTTACATATATACATATATATACATACCTATATATAGATACATGTATACACATATTTATATATACATGCATATCTACATATGCATATACATACTTATACACAAATAAACATACATACACATACACATATGTAGCATATGCATATATATATAAATACGTACATATATACAAGTATATACATATATACATATATAAAACAGACCTATATATAAATACATTTTACATATATACCTATATACACATCTTTATATATACATGCATATCTACTATACATATACATACATAAATACAAATAAACATACCTTCTTACATATAAACATACATACATACATATGTATGTGTAATATACATCATTACATATATACATATGTATACATATACATGTGTATGTGTACACACACACACACATACATATATATATGTGTATACATACATATGCATTTGTGTGTGTGTGTATATTACTACATGTATTGTATATATTCATACAATAAATCTGTATACATATAGTCACAAATAAATATACATACATGTATGTACATATACATATAAACATATACAAATACATACATATATACATATTGTGACCAATGACTTAGCATAGGCTAACTACACCCGATCCATACAAATTCGAAGCATATTTAATCCACTAAGCATCAATCCCAATAAGATGATTCAATGTAAACAAAGACAAAGAAGCCATTAAAACTAACATTCTAAAACATGAAAGTTTGACAAACATCTATTCGAAGACATTGAAAATTATCCTATTGGGGGACTAGTGTCGCATTGATGTGGAATGGGGACCATTTTCCAATCCCATGCATAATTAACTTGTTTCAATCAATTTTATTGAAGAAAACTGATGAAACTGATGGGAGATGTAAGTGAAACATTATTAAAGCTCATTTAATATGATAAAAGCTAAGATGGTCGATGTAAATGTATGCAAAGCTATTCTAAATGTATGCAAGAGTTAAAGATGCGAGTCCTAATTCCAAAATATGCTAAATGGATGCAACTAAGTTACCATGGAAGCCATTAATGGATGCTTTAAGCTACAATGATCAAGATTTGAACTAAAAAAAGATAAATATGTGCTAAATGTGGATGCAAATGAGAGTGATTTTAACAGCATAAGTTTACTATTAAAAGATGGATCCATTTGTCTCCAAATAGTGATCTATTTATAGGAGAGCAAATGAAAAAGCAATGGATGAGATTGATTTGATCTATCAATGGTCACAAATGAAAGGAGGATAAAACATGGATTGGGGATTCCAATCCATGTTCAAGGTTGAAAGTTGACAAGGATCAACTAATTTAATCAATGGTCCAAATTAGATTTCAACAAACACACTTCCTAAGAATTAGGAAGAGGTTAAGAGATATTTTGGAGGAATGAGTGCATAAAATGGGATATTCCATAAAAATATTCTCTTTTTGGAGGAATGTGCAAAAGAGGGAATATTCCCTTGCAAGTGGGAGGATGAGGATAGTTAGGAATTTAGTTAATTAAAACTAAATTTGAATGCAAAATCAAGGGCTTACATTGAAAATATCAATCAATGGTCAGGATGTTAAGAAGATGGAGGCATGGATCATGGATTCCCATCAAGGGTTGAGAATGCAAGTTGATATTTAATCAAGGGCTCACAATCATCCAAACAAAAACACTTTCAAAACACTTTTAACAATGTTGATATTGGCATCACCGCGGTGAGATTCGCTCTTTGGGCAGACAGGGTAAGGATAAAGAGTTCCTTGGGGACATCACCATATCATCTGGTATACGGACAGGATCCCGTATTTCCCATACAACTAAGAATTCCCACTTTACAATTCATGCAAGAATGTCTGGATGAAGAGGACAGAGTCAAGACCAGGTTATCACAATTATTGCTTTTGGAAGAGAAAAGAGATCAAGTGTTGGATAATTTCGCAAAACACCGTAAAAAGATGGTTCGATCGGAGAGCAAGAATAAAAGCATTTAGAATTTCGGATTTAGTCCTATGTTGGGACAAAGCTCATGAACGAAAAGGAGATCACGACAAATTTGACAATCTATGGAAAGGTCCCTATCAGATCGCATAAATTCTTGGAGAAAATGCATTCAGACTGAAGGCGTTAACTGGAGAGGACGTCCCATTGCCAGTCAATGGGCAATTCCTCAAACATTATTTCCAGTCTTAGGCTCCTAGTGAGTCTGGCCTTTGTATATAGTTAGTTTAGTTTCCTTTCTGGTTGGGTTTTCTTTTTTGCTTTTGTTTGCTTTCTGTAGTGTAGGTGCTGAATAAAAGGGTTCCTCATTTGTGAGAAAGGTAATGTTGCTTACACGCACAATCTAGGTCAACTTCGCCAAGGTATGTTAGGACTTTTCTTTGGATAAATACTTGTGGATAATCTTGGAATCTTAAATTAATTGTTTCTAAAATACTTTAGAATTAAGGTTAGTACTTGACTAGAAAGGGAATCATCTATTGTGTCTTGAATTTGAGTTTTACAGTTATTATATCTTTCACACTTAAAAGAATTCTCCGAGTCATTATGGTTTCCAAGGCAAAGTCATGGCTAAACAAAAAGAAATAAATCAAAAGTCTTGCTTCAGCGCCACTATAATACTCAAGCCCATGTGAGCTTCATTGCTTACAAGCCAAAGTGCGGAAAGAAGTATAAAATAATATCAGAATATCAAAAAAAAAAATAAAAAAATAAAATGAATATCAAAGCGTTTGGCTTTTGGGTGTACGGACATCTCTACAGGTGTGCAATTCAAAATGAAAAATATAAATCGCCGAAAGTAGAGCAATCTCCGTGAGATTATAGTGATAACCTTGTTGGGGCTATAGATGCTTGCTGGCAGCAAGGCTCTATCCAGGATGCTTTTGAAGTTAAGACCAAGTTATGCAAAAAGCCATGATGGAACCGAAGAACCATATTGATTTCATGAGACATAAATGAACGCATTTGCACACACTCGTAACTAAACGACGAAAGATCTTGATACAATTTAGGATTCCTCTTTCTTTTTGAGTATTTTTCTTAGCTAAAGGAGTAAGTTACTTAGAATTAATTTCGGATTCCGAGTTTTGAAGTAGGTCCTGTTTTTAGAAATGTTCAGGAACATTCCTCACGTGGAGTCGCTAGATGTTGTGACCTTTTCACACATCGCCCCATTGCAAATGGGGACCCTAGTGGTTTTCCCTCTGATAGTTCTGCTTTTGAGTTTTGGTCCTTTTTGTGGGGTACTTAGAATTTGAATTTTTGAAGGTCATTCAAGTCAAGAAATGATTGTGAGCCGGAATCCATGCATGAACGTTGCCAAAGTGCTTAGAAGGCCTTGTGAACGAGGATCGACTGTCAGTTCAGTCAATTTTGACACTTCCTAAATTTTAGGGTTTCGACCCCGGGCCCCTATTTTTTAGGAACTTTTTTTTGGAATTTTTAGCCCATTCTGGAATCCCTATTTTTTAGGGGCTATTTTTAGAAAGTTTCTATTTTTGGAAAATTTATATTTTTAGAAAGTTTCTATTTTCGGAAAGTGTGCAGGTCATGGCTTCGTCAACGTCAACTTCAGAAGGTTGCAAGTAAAATGGGTGAAAATTTTGAAAAATCTGGAAATTTGCCTAAGGCATGGACATGCATGTACTGAATTCGCCCAAGCATGAAGAAGAAAAATGGCTAAGTATGAGCCAAGTCCGCCATGTAGGTTGCAAGGAAGAAAATGGCAAAGTGCAAGTGAAGTCTGCCATTGGCAAAGAAAAATTGCAAAAAGGCAAGCAAGTCCGCCCAAGCAGTTGCAAGGCAACTTCAAAGTCCGCCCGGCACAAAGGGTAAAATGGCAAGACATTAGCAAAGTCCGCCCCAAGGTAAACATGCAAGAAAGCTGGCAAGTCCGCTCCAAGATGTTGGGAGATAGCATGAAAGCTAGCAAGTCCGCCCAACAAGGTAAAAGATGGCAAAAGACATGTGAAGTCCGCCATGTGCAAGGTGGCAAAGCAAAGACAAAGTCCGCCCAGCCTAGAGATAAAATGGCAAGACATGAGTGAAGTCCGCCCAAAGTAAAAAATGGCAAGATGCATAGCAAGTCCGCTCCAAGAAGGTTGGAAAAGGGTGAAAATGTGAAGAGGTCCGCTCCAAGATGTGTGGAAGTGGAAAATTACAAAGGAAAATTCGCCATTTGCTAAAATTAAATGACAATTGCTAGATGAAGTCCACCCCAAGCTTGGTAAAAAAAAATACACAAGGCAAGTGCGCCTAGGCCATAAGTGATATGAAAAATACTTGGAGAAGTGAAGATTTAATTGTTTGCCTTGGAAAAAATCAAAGAATTTAAAATTTGCCTAAGTCCAGACATTTAAAAAATTCATTAAAAATCAAATTGTATGTCTGGCAAAGGTAAATTCGCCTAAAGTAAAAAAACCTTGGCAAGATTAAAATTCGCAGAGGCACAGAGAAATTTGAAAAGATAAGTTTGCCTTTGGATTTAAAAAATAATTAAATATTATTATTTAATTATTTATCGAACGGGTTGGAAACAACACATAATATATTATTTTAATATTTTATTTTCCAAAACCCATTTAATGAGGAAATTTGAATTTCTCTAGGCAAATTGCTAAGAAAAGAAAGAAGAAAAGGAACCTCACTCAACTGGCGACAGAATTAGAAACTTTCTTTACCGACTTATGCTGAAGATGAAAATTACTATTCGAAAGACAAGTGCCAGCCGAGTTCAAACTGAATTAATTGGAAACAGTTAATTTTTAAATTGGCTTTGCACTTCATTTTCATTCATTCTTTCAAAAGCGAAGTTGAGAAAATTTGCTAAGGCAGAGAAGTTTGTGAAGTTTTATATTTTTCTTGCGAAGTAAAAGGTTGAAAGTACGAATTTACTTTAGCAACAACACAATTTTCATTGATAGGCAGACTTTACTTCCACTATTCCGACGAAGTTTTCTCTTTGCGAACAATTTAATTCTTTCATTTCCAGCAATGGTTATTTTCACGAATTAACTTATCGAGTTTGCTAGAATATATTTATGCATAAATAATTTCTGAATTAAAATATTTCTTTTTGCAGATTTATGCTGGATAACGAAGAATCATCGACAAAAATGAAGTTCGCCAGTAAAGGTTCGCAGACAGAATCTAAAATTGTCTCCAAATGGAAGAATGTTGCTGACACTGATCTTGGCCACATTGACTTAGAAGAATTGTTATCAGAGGATTAGAGATTAGATTTTTTGAGTTAGAATTAGTTTTTAGAAGTAAGAGAAGAGTTGTATGAAATTGTTGCGAAAACTATTGTGATAATAAAATTCATAATTGCATTAGATGCTTTGAAATCTTTATTGTCAAATGGGTGCATGGTTGCATATTTTCTCTTTCTCATAGGATTGTTATAGGTTAAAAATTTATTTGTTAGCGGAGTGAAAGATTGATAGTGAGGATTGAAGTAACTTAACTCATACTTTTTTCAAATGAATGCTTTTCATTTGATGTGTAAAGTTAGACTGAGCTCTTAATGTGAATGCTTTTAAACGTTTACTTTAACTAATATTGTTCAAATTGATGGTGTCATTTATAGCAAAAAAATCTCAAGCACAAATCCCAGAAGATTGCACCTGCTTTCGTGTAGTTGTCGTTTTTCGAGACGAAACAAAGCATGGTTTCCTTTAAGTTGCATTTGATCTTCACAGTCTCCTAGTTCCTTAGGTAATATAGGATTTCTCATCCCTCTCCTTTTTTTCATTTTTTATCCAAAATCAGAAAATCCCAAAATATATACACTGCATTCAATCCCTTACTTTCAAAGTGAATTACCGAAGTAAAATGCCCCCTTGGGTTACCAGCAAACCACAACTACCTGGAGCTTAACCCCCCAATTTTGGAGCGTTGAATTACCTTGTGACCTATCTAATCTTAGCACGAAAGGTGATTTTTATCAAAGAGGATTGGCGTCTCTGGACACTTTATTCTAGTATGTTGGTGTATTGATACAAAACCGCATCAACGGTGGGAAAGAAGGTTTTCGTGGAATTAGGACCAACCACTAGATATACTTCGTTCCTTCCTTGAGAAGCCTGCTTTTGTGTTTGAGGACGCTTTTGATGGATACATTTCTCTTTTTGATTTGTCCACATAGTTTATTTGATTGATGGAGTTTTGGAGGGATGATTTTCTTTATTTTGCTTTCGTACCCATTTGTACTTGACGTGTCCTTTTTGCTTTTCTGCTCGTTTTCTTTGATGATCTCCTTGCTCTGATAGGAATCTTTCTTTTGACGTTGGTCCCATTTTGTGTATGAGATGATGGGTGAATGCCAACTCATGATACAGCTAGTTGTAGCATTGACAATATTTTCATCATAAGGATTCTTCGTGCCCCATATGTTGATGTTTGTTGCAGACAAGATTGCCCCCGACGTTGTGAAAGTATTGACAATACCTAATTCCTTGTCCTGATAATGTATCCTTTGATCCATACCCAGTGAATATGACTTGTCATGAACACATGATATTGTTATGGGTTCCTATTGTTCAAGAATATCAACTATTTTCTTTGATTCTATGACATTGTTATTTGTTGATACTGCTTCAAAAGATGTTGGTGTTGATTCAAAATATGTCGATGATGCACAATCACTGTAAGAATCAAGAATCTCGAGAATTGTTTGCTCTTGTGTAGGAATGTCAAGAGTGGGAGACTCTTGTTTTGGATGAAGATCATCTATATGTCCATCAAAAATTAAATATCTCAAGGGTGATATCGAAGACATCTTTGGAGTTAAAAATGGTTTGGAAGATGTCCCTCATTTCTTGGTGAAACTCGAGGGATAGGGGTTCTTGATCTTGACTCGATTCAGAGTAACTTTCATTATCCTCAAGAGCTTCTTCTTGACATGATCCTTGGGTGGATGATATATCATCGGTCAAAGACTATTCGCAACAGTTTGTCGGTATGGGTGTGTTGGCATTTCAATTAGCACCTCTGAAGTGCTTATTGGAAATGGGTAGCTATGCACAGTGTGTGATGACTCCTCTTCTAATTGTGGAGGGGAAGCTCCCTCTTGTTTGTTGATGTTCGCATAAAAGTAAAACGAACTAAATGTTCATATCTTATTTACTTAGCGAGCAAGACACAAGGGTGCATATACACAATGCGATGTAGCTAAGATTTTATCTGCTTTCTGCAAATCCTAACAACAACTAGACTAACCTTTAATCTATCCTATCTCCTCAAGATAAACAAAGCATGAGGGCATAGGAGCGGGAATGGATTGGTTGGATCGCTTGGATCAACCGTCTCTTCAGAATGTGTCTGAGGCTCTTAACTCTCGGATCTATGTTGGGATAAGATATTATGCAAGCAATCACTCTTTTACGATAAGATGAATCTCAGGATTTCCAAGGAGGAGGAACCCCTGTCTAAGGTGTAGGTTGGGAAGCAACTCACTAGAAACAACAAATAATGATGAAATGGCTAACAGGATTCCTAAAAAGGTGACGACGCCTATCCAAAGTGTAGGCTGAAATACAAATCATTACACAACATCAAACGACGATGATTAACATCAAAACACCCAAGGAGGTGACAACACCTGTCCAAAGGGGAGATTGAAATAATAGATTGTAAGAAAAAGACGTTGATAAAACTTGAAACTTTTGATCAAATTAAATGTGATTTTTGATTTATTTATTCAAACCTTTTCAACAAATTACAAAGATTTGGGACAGTGAAGGTACAAAATCATACACAATTGCGATCAAACCAAATAACTCTCATCCAAGAGTGAACAAATTTAGACTTGCAAACTTGTTGGCACAATGGCACAACAATTTTGTGTAGCAAATAAAGGTTACAAAATAATGAGCAAAGTCTCCTATTTATAGAAACTCAAAGGAGTAGGCAACCCTAAAATCTCCTTGAGTTAACAATCAATTATTGCCAATCTGCAAGATTTATTCCTATGTCTAAATGTAGGTGACCTAACAGTTAACTGGAAAGTCTACTTCAGTTAACTGATTCTAAACTGAAAGTCAACTCCAATGTACAAAGTGCCTCCAAAATAGACATCCACAATTAGTGGAGATCTAGAATAGACATTAATGCTATTTTGGAGGGTAAGACGTGGGTTTTGTTGAGAATGATTTTTTAAACAAACCCAAAAAGTCAAAAATTCAAAAAAATTAGTTTTTCTATGCCATGCAAGAGCCCTTTGGTGGCAGAGGCAACGAGGCACTAGAAAATTATTTTTCTCGGAAAAATCCAACACATGGGTTTTGTTTGTGCTTCAACGTTGAACAAACCCAATTTGTCTATTTTTCAAAATTATGACTTCTTCCAGAAACCCTAAAACATAGGGGCAATAGGGCTACTTTTTCTGGAAAAATCTAACATGTTGGTTTTGTTGAAAAAGATGTGTTCATCATACCCAGTTGGTCAAACTTGCGATTATCTGTTGTTTTCTTGGACATGCAAGAACATCTAAGACAAGGAAAGAGGAAAAAGACAAGAAGATTGGAAGTTATCAGCTATCTTTCTCGAAGAATTATGCCTTTTGACGCAACATCTGATTAATATGGGGCGTCCAAAACTTAATTGGGGAGTTAATATGCCTGATTAGGAGTTCTCTAGAGCAAATTCCACCAATTTTGGGACGTATTAGCCATGCAAAGGCCTTCAAAAACAATCAACTTCAATCAACTGGGCCTTATTTTGACTTTGGGCGTCCATTTCACGCGTTGAACACTTTTTCATTATTTTTTCATCGTGAAATGCCTTCATTCGATCCCTGATCCTATTTGCTCAGTTGATCTTAAAGTGTAGCTGACATTTGCATTGCTGAGATGGAACAACTCTAATGAAGTGTGCCTGGGAACTGCAAAGCTTAAAACCTGAGTCTAGTGCTTCTGATTCTTGGGCACCTTTTCGCAAGGTGCATTTTTTACCAGACTTAGTCAATTTCTTGAGTGTTCTTCAATTCCTCCATTTTGACCCTTCGTGCTCTAATCTAAGATCACCTGACTGATGAGTGTGATGATCTTGTTGAGAAGTGGGATCGAATACCAACTCAGTCTTTGAAAGGATGACTGGCTTCGCAGACTGTGAAAGTTGATTTAGCTACTTAAAAAGCATGGGCGCCCTTGGCTTACAGGGGTGCTTTTGAGCTTTTGACTAGTTATCTTCATGTTGTAAACTTTCACGAACTGCCTCAACTTGATCTTTGTCGTCAGGTCTTTAACATGTATGTTGTCTTCGCTAATGGTGTCATTGTTGAGATTGATCACAATGGAGAAGGTCATCCTGGAGGTCACTAAGCTTACAGAATGCATCTAATTGCCCAAAAAGTTGGGCGCCTATTCTCAACAGGGGCACTTTTCTTTGACACTTGTTCAATTTCTCCATGTTCTTCATTTAGCCTTCACCTTTGGTGTTTTCTCCTTGATCTCTAACTCTGAATGCTTGATAGGTCTTGTGAACAAGCAGCTAGATTGATCGCGAAGCTGAGAGAGTGTTGAACAGATACCATGTAGAATGTAGTTGTTAAAGACCTCATCAGGTGTCTCGAAATGAAGGGTTCCCCTGGAAGCCAGGGGCACTTTTTCCCTGATGTGCATTCATTTACTCTACATTTGGCATGCTTTCAAGATCATCACTTGTTGTCGTTTGATGTGTCTCGCAAGCTAACAAACAGGTTCATTGTGAAGCTGAGTTGATGCTAGAGAGATTACCCGAAGACAGGCTTATTCAACAGCAGACATCTGGACCATCTAATTCAAGGGCACCCTTGGTCAACAAGGGCGCTTTTTCTCATGTCCGACTGCCATTTTGATAGTGCTTACTTGCAGCATCTCCTGGATTTACTTAAGTTTGCCAGTGATTGATGAATCAGATGACTTAGCTTGACGATGCGTCGGAAAGCTAGCAGGAACATGAAGAAGATGACTACCTTGGTGAAAGTTGATGACTGCCTTCGACCTTTGGAATTCAAGGGCGCCCCTGTTGGATGCAATTTCATCATTTCTTTTGAAAAATCTTCATCTCTTCACATCTCACATTCGTCGTGTAGCTTGATTGATTTGAGCTTTGTCCTTGACGATGTGGACGCGCGTATCTTAGAAATCACCTTCAGCATACTTCGTGTACGAGCGTTGGAAAAATTACTAAGACATTCAACTACACAGCCTCCTTGGTAGCAAGGTGTGCATTTTCCAGACTTAGTCAATTTTCTACATTTTCAACCTTTGAAAATATCCTTCGTCATGAAGCATCTTTTCAAACATTTTTCGCCATGGATTCTTCGTTGAAGCTTTTGAGGCTTAGATTTCACCACCTGGTACTGGCTATTCTACCATTAATGGTTGCGGAGGTCCTAGCTTTCTTCCTTAAAAAACGAAAATATTCCCACCAAAGTAAAACAAACTTTTTGGTGATTTTGACTTCACCAATGTGATCACGAAGGCAAATTATCCTATCAAAATCATTTTCAATCATTTCTGGAAAGGTCCTATTTTTAGGGTTTTCCTAAAAATAGGGGTTTGAAACCCTAATTTTCAAATTTTCAGAATTTTGCAAGTAACTTCCTTGACATAAACCCATAAAAAGCCCATGTTTTGTTTGACCTAAAACGGACTTTTGACAATATCTTTACATGATTTAGACTATTTTATTCAAAATGTCAAAAATTTATTTTGGGTACAACAAGGTGCAATAAGGTATAATTCTTGCTCGTTTGGAACTTCTTCAACATGCCCAATCATTGGGTCATATGTGGGATAGATATCGCAATATGATACCCACTTGATGTCATTACGATATAAAATATTGCTAAACACTGCTGATGGGTTTGGACTTTGTTTTAAAACAACATCTTGATGCGTATCTGATTCCTCATGTTGTGATAAATAAATGTCCCACTGTGGTATCATTGGTATGGTTTATGTTTTTTTGAGGTTGATACTTTTCTTAAGTCTTTTCCTTTTGTATGATTAGACATATGGTTTGTGTAAATTTTCAAATTTTCATTCCCATATTTTTGATCAACATCAATGTCTCCTTGTTCAATAAGATACTCTATTAGATGTTTGAGTCTAAAACAATTTTGTGTGTTATGACCTTTGTATCGGTGAAATTCACAAAAATGATCATCTCTATAGCTACGAGGTTTGACTTGTGGCTCTTGATAGTTTGAGAAATTTTGGGAGTGTGATAAGGTTAGACTGTATCAACCTCTTCAACACATCCTCCATAAGTTCCCCTAAGGGAATGAATATGTCGCTTAGGAGCACTGTTTGTTCTTTGTTGTCCACATTGAGTGTTTGTAGCATTGATTGTTGTTTGAATGTTTGTCGATGGCATGTATGGTTGTTGTGTGTTCATGGTTTGGGTGTTTGCTTGCCTAGGAGCAGTTAAGACCACCTTTGCATCAACAACACCATCACTAGTAATGTTCTTGTTGCTCGCCCAAAAGCGGGGATTGTCGTTAGAACTAGTGGATGGGCAGTTGTTTGTATACACTTGTGTATTTCCTTGTAAGATTAGAGCTCTCTCGATGTTGAGGGCCCTAGGGGCAAGCTCATCATAAATGGTAATGCGTTGCATTTTCAAGTGGAAGGATAGATCTGGATCAACATTCGCTATGATAATTCCAACTTGTTGTTCGTCGAGAATGGGCCTCTTTCTTTTACTAGCTCTTTGCCTCCACGTTTGCAAGAAATTAGCGAAGGATTCTCTTATGTTTTGCTTGAGCATGTATAACTCTTCTAGGCTCACGTCCATGTCAAGATTAAAGGAGAAGTGATCTATGAATTTATCAGTGTCAAGATTAGAGGCAACTGAGAAAACCAATCGATGGTTGGGCCTATGAAGCTTTGTGGAAAGAGGCGCATCAAATAGGATTCATTGTAGGCGACCTCCATACACCTGATGTTAAACTCTTTGACATGGTCCACAGGATTTCATCTCCCTTTGTATTTATCAAATTTGGGGACCTCAAAGCCGAGAGAGAATGGTACCATTACGTTGGGATTCTGATATGATGGGTTGTTGTCTGGTGAGTATGATGGTATGGGATATTGTGATGGTGGTGGTGATGGTGATGGTGGTGGAGGCGCATATGTTCCTAACGTGTTTGGATTGACGATGTTTTGTTGAGGGTTATAGTATAAACCTTCTTCTTGTTGTTGTTGTTGGGCAAGCAATTGCTGTTGTTGGCCATATTGTTGAGCTTGTTGTTGGGCTTCTTGTTGTTGTTCAACTACTATGGCTGCTTCTTCTTGTTGTTGTTGTTGTGCTTCTAAGGCTGTTTGATGTGCTTGTTGTTTTTGTTAGGCCACTGGGGCTTGATGTTGGGCTTCTTGTTGTTGTGCTGCTAAGGCTACTTGTTGTTGTTGTGCTACTAAGGGTTGCTTGTTGTTGTTGTGCTGCTAAGGCTGCTTCTTCTTGTTGTTGTTGGATGGCTTGTTGATAAGCCTGTTGTGCTTGTTGTGAAGCTAAGGCATGTGCTTGTAATGTAGGATCGAATAGTTGTTGGGATATCTATGATGGGTTTTGGGTATTAATGTTTTGTGTGGGTTGCTGATGGTTGATGAGAGATTGGGGGTTACCTTGATTTAACATTCTGTGTAGAATGGTTGATTGGGATGAAGGAATGTAAGTTTGAGGTCCCATTTGA
>VCHN02003712.1:0-13512 GCA_007115665.2 Sequoiadendron giganteum
ATTAAATAATTCAAGATTATTTAATTAATTCATAATCTTTCATTCTCCATGATTATTAAATAAATAAATCTTATTTATTTAATTTAATATGTCACTAATTGTCAAAGTCTTCTAATAATTAAATAAAGTCATCAATTTATTTAATTAATCCTTATCATTAATATCCTCCTGATTATTAAATGAATATATTTAAAATATATTTATTTAATGTGTCACTAATTCCTAAATCCTCTTAATTAAATAGATTTGCTAATTTATTTAATTAATAAACCACTTCTTCTAAATTAAATAATTATTTGTAATTATATAATTATTGTATGTGACACTTCCATATTCTTTTAAATAAAGAAAATCATTTTAAAATATCTCACATACTTAACTGATTCTTCATTTAGTAATTAATTTCAAAAATCAATTACTTCTTATCTCACAAAATCCATATTTTGAATTAATTTAATTCAAAATGGAATTATTCCTCTACAAATCAAGTAATTTCTAAAATTACTGATTTTCTAAAATCTTATCCTCTTGTCTTTTGATTTTTACTAATTTTGTCTCAACTGTCACATTCAGTCTTGATTTAATTCATTTAATTAAATCTTATTCACACATATGGGTATTTTTCCCTAACCCTAATTGAGAGTTGCCTTATTGAATCTTGACCTTTGTTTCTAGGGTATTTCTCAATCTCTCATCTCGTCCGTCCATTCAAGATTGCATTTTCTATAAAATGACAATCTTGATCTCATAGGATCGAGGAATCATTATTATTTCTTAGCATTTTTATAAACTCACTATCATCTTTCATTATCACACATAGGCACATATTAATTATTTGCATAATAGAATTAACTTTCTAGTTTGCATAGTTTATTTTATTAAATCCTTCAAAGGCATTTTGCTAAGGCTAGACATATAGAATTTGCTCTCAAATCTAAGGGCATCCATTTATTATAACAGCAAGCTTGAGGAGGTATAATGGAAGTAGTCATGGAGGAGAGAAATGGGTGAGACTGTTCTAGTTTCATTCCTTTTCTTTCATATTCTCCTTTGCATTCCATTGAATGACTATTATTATTGCATGCATGTTCTAACCAAGATCTGTTTTGCAGGATTTTATATTTTAGATCATTACATTGGTGAACCCGACATCCTAACACACATTTGCAGGTTTTGTACAGCTTCATAATTTTTTTTTGCAGGTACAGGTGCACAGAAAGCCACAATCATAGCCTAAAGCGATGCAATTGCTTTGTCGAGCCGCATCTGCGCACACAAATGATGCATTCACCATCGTGCCACGCATTTGCTAGAACCAGAACCGCAAACGACATCCTGCTCTGCAACTGCCGAGCCGCATTTGCCAGAGCGCACCGCATTTGACTGGTAAAAACTTCAATTTTTTTAGATTTGTAATCTGGATCCGACGCGACCGCGACCAATCTTTATTTTTGAAGGGATTAAAATAAACCAACCCTAGGATAGACACTTAACTCAGAATTTACCAATCCTAGGATAGAAAATCTTAATTTGGAATTTATCAATCTAGGATAGTCACCACACTTACTTTGTTTGGTTAAAAAAAAGAACCCCATGTTTTTGTGAAGCAATATCTTCACGTAGAATAAAACACTTTCATTTGGGTTTAAAACTAAACAACTTGTCTACTATGATTGATTAGATAATAAGTATATGCTCTCCCCTTTATTGGGTGATCAAAAATCCAGACTTATCGATTTTTTATATTTCAGCATTTCATGCTTTATTACAACCTTTAGAAGGCCTGCCGTAGTGGGAAAAAGTACTCACCCTACGGGAATGACCTAAGTGGGAACAACCAAAGCCAGGTTTTCCAACCCACTATAATCAAAAGTGAATTTGCGGAAAGTCTGCAATTCGACGACAGTGTGCAAAGATAACCATCCCCAAAACCTTTGTTCTAAACGTTGGGAGGTCTCCTGAGGGAGTTTATCATTTTCCGTGCCGAATGAAAACCTTGACTAAGAACTATAGTGTAGAAGCCAATCGAGTCAGTATCCAAACATTGTCTCAATCACGGTGCATGGGGAGGGAAGAATCTCCCCCCAATACACTCACCATATAATCACCACAGACTGTTTGCTCAGGGGATTCAGTATCCACTTCTGTCACCTTGAGTATGCACCTGGAAAAGGAAAAATCACGGGTGCCCTCTAGGGGGTGACATGGCTATGTGAGTCGACACGATTTTAAGATGTGGGTTGTGGTTGCGACGATGACCTTTTGACTATTAAGAGTGAGTCTGTTTGAAGTAGTTTAGTTTCTGTGTTTGTCAACTGTTTTCACACAGACTTCCACAAACTGGACATCAACAAATCTGGATCAAGAATTTGCCTAATCGATCAAACTGCTTTCTGTTTTCCAGAATTTAATTCATGCGACGCAAGTGCCCTGTTAAAACGCAATCACTAGGTATCAAGCCACATTTCCTCTGATGAGCCACATTTGAGTCATCCTGAGTCGCATTCACTCTGCTGAAATGCAATTGAAACATACTGAGTTGCATTTGCAAATGTCCCATCGCATTTTCCAATTGAGTCACATTTGCAAGTCCTAAAACTGCAATTGGCTGTCTATCACACATTGGCCTCATCAAACGACACATTCGTCATACCGCACTGCATTTGCAATCTGAAACAACACATTTTCCAATCTGCAGAACACATCAAAATCATGCAATGCATTCGCTTCTTGGAGTGACGCATTTGAGACTGCAACGCATATGAGACCTTAAACGAGGCATTTTCCTGTCAATTGGGAAAACATTAATTCTGTCAAAAACGAGAGGCCAAATTTTTTTCAAACATTTTTTTTCCTGGCATCTTTTCCCATAAATATCTGTCTAAAACCAACAAAGTACTTGTCCAATTCATCCATCTTTGCATTTTAGTCTTCATCTAGCTTGCAATCCGTCATCCTCATCTTCATAGGAAATGTCTTAAGTCCTCAAATTTACACCTTTGGGAAAGGAAAACTTTCCTTCCTTTGTCAAACCATTGTCTCAAAAATACATTGTCAGTGGACCAAGTCAAAACAAATTGATCCTAACTTATTGTCCTTTTGGTGAGCTATTTCCAACTCATAAGTCTAGTGTGGAAGTCTCACCTTGTCATTTTATCATCTTGTCCTATGAATCAGTCCTTTGACAATCCAAATCAAGACATTTGGCTAGACTTTGAGTGGTTAGAAAACCTTTCCTCAAAATCATTCAACATAAGGCATCCCCTTTTATCACTTTGCATTGTCCCTTTGCATAGTCTTAGTCTCATTTCATTCATCATCATGTCTTCAAGTCACGATGACATGCTTGCTAGTCAAATCAAATGCCAATTCAATAGTAAGGGTCAAGCACAACTTGCTAGGGACTTCAAAATGCTATACCTACAATGCAAGTCCAAACACACCTCACCCTCTAGTCCTCCGTCCATCCATCCCTCTTATAAATAGTCCAATAACCCTGGTCCTCTATCCATCTACTATCAAGGGTCTCCTAACACCATCCATGGCACTGAGTCACAAAAAAACTTCCATTAGTCATACCCACCCTAACTTTGACAAGGGAAACCAACCCTCCATTAATCCATTCCAAGCCTCCACATCATATCTTAGTCCTTCATCCATGTCATATCAAAATATTCCATTCATGTCATATCCTAGTCCTTCATCATATGCTAGTCCTCCATCCATGTCATATCGGAGTCTTCCATTCATGTCATATCCTAGTCCTTCATCATATGCTAGTCCTCCACCCACGTCAAATCCTAATCCTAGTCCTCCATTCACGACAACTCCTTGTCATGCATCCATGCCATATTCTAGTCCAACATACATCAATCCATTTCAAGACACTCCATTGGGTCATGAAAACATATCTAGTCATGGGCTCCAAAGTCCTACCTTCTTACATACAATTAAGAATACATGTCAAGAGGCAAGTTCAAAGCACAACACTAGAACATCACCGTCATGTCAAGATCAAAGTAGTCCATTCCATGACTCCATCTTTACGTCCATTCAAGAAGTCCTCCTAGACAATAATGGCATACCAAATACACCTATCTTTGGTCAAGAGTCCATCCAAAACCATGACATTCAAGAGGAACCTATCCTTGATCAAGACACTATTTTCAATCATGTCATTCCAACTGTGCCCATCTTTGATCAAGACACTATCTTTGATCAAGAAGTCCAAAATGATCCACTCCTTGACCTCTATGCCATTCATAATGAAACGCTTGAAGATGATTCCATTCAAACTTCAAGTATTGACACTCCCAAAAGTGAGACACTTGCCTCCATGGGACACATAGATGATCTACCACTAGAACAAGAGTATTCTAGCATGGAAATATTTGCAAATGATCAAGCTATAGCTGAATTTAGTGGGCTCTATGACAATGACCATGAAGACAGTTTTGACATAGACTTGGAAACACCAGCGAAATCGCAAGAGTTCGACATGTCACCTAATTAGATTGAAGATATTAATCAAAAACCTATCCAACATGTCAATAAAGCTACAACATCCTATCAATTAGGATCATCTAAGTTTTTTAGAGCAGGCTTTCTTACAGAGGAGAATATTTCAAGCATTATTCTCCCCAATAATGATGGGTTATCATCTTGCTCCCAAAGTAACAAGTATCCCATCACCAACAAAATCTGTCAGAACATGCATTATCAAGGCAAAGGATTAGGCCTACATGAGCAAGGAATTCTGGAACCTGTACAAGTTCAAGCACATTACAGACATCAAGGTCTTTGCTATTCATCAATCGAAAAATCAAATGATGTTAGTGGTCCCTCCTTGATGTTGGGGGCAACTTTATCTAATACAAATGTCAAAATGGGTATCATGAGTAGTCCTTGTCATAAGATTGTTGCCAGTACCCCTTCCCTCGACAACCCAAATCATCATTCCATCATGAATCGACCTTCCATTTGGAACCAACAAAAGTCTTACAAAATACAAAATCAAATGTCAAAGGCCATCAAATCAGACAATTAGTCAAGTGGACAAATGAAGCTAAAATGGATCCCAAAACAAAATGGATCAAGTCAAGAATCAGGCAAAGCTACTATGCCAAATTCAAAAGTCAATCAAAATGTGGAGCCACAACATAAGAGGACTCCCACATACAATACATGTCCACCTCCGTCAAAATGGCCATCAAGAAAGACATATGAAAATGTTGGTTCCAAACAACATCCTAACCCAACACTTAAAGTTTGGAGAGTAAAAACAGCTACATCCAAACATCTAACCAACCCGTCCACATCCACCATCATCCATCATAATCCTACATCCTCCTTAAAATCCAAATATCCCATGTCAAAAATCCGTTGCATCTTGGCAGCAACTCTCTATCATAAGGACTCTCATGGCACTCTATCACGATGTGTGTATTCTGATAAAGCCAACTCTAGTATCAACAAAGATCACAATGACATCAATCAGGTGTATGCAAGTGCTATCATCCTGAAAAGGCAACTACTTCAGAAAGGTCACTATTGGCATGTCATGGCACCAGTCTCGACATCGGCATCGTCAAAGGCTTCAACACAGTCAGTGGTCATATAAAGCATCAAGGCTATCAGGAAAAAATGGAAAATAGAAAAAATCATCCCTTGATGAAAACCTAGCAAACAGGTGTCTTGGTGACACCAAAAAAATCAGAAAATATCAAAAAAAAGAGAAAATTTTTGTCCAACGGTGAAAACTTGGCAAACAGGTGCTTTGGATAAGTACAATGATGAAAACCTGGCAAACAGGCATCATGTGTAGAATAAATCATCTATGTGGACCATTACACTTGGGGGCAAATTGTCTCATCTCCCATTCTCTTCACATGACATTTTTTGACATTTCCATCCACCCATCTAAACCTTATCGTGTCCATCCATTGTCCCACCTATTTTGATCTTGACAAAGACTGGGGCAAAAACACAAATCATGCTTTGGAAAAATTTTTGACATGTCTATCTTCGGATCATACCTTAGTCAAAATACCATGTCATTATCTTCATAGCCTCCTTTTCACTATGAAACATCATCCTTGGAGACCATATGATAATTCTCCTAGTCCAAGTCATCAATCTTTCTTGCCTTATACCTATCACCCATCTTGGTTTCCCTTGTCAATGGTCCTACAATCCTCCGTCATCCCATATAGTCCTCACCAATTCATTTCAAATGCAACAATATGGCACCCTAACACATTATCCAAAACATTCATTGGCTTTTTCCCTAGACCTGGTGTAGACTTTTATACTCTTATTATAACATCGACATCTTCACGTTGTTTTGGGATGTGTCCTTCCCACGTCAAACAACATTGTCATTTTCACGTTGTTTCGGGATGTGTCCTTCCCACGTCAAACAACGTTGTCATCATCATCATCACCTGTCCGTCGGTATTCAACTTGGCTAGCAGAAAAATCATGGTTGTCCTTGGATTCATGTGCGTCGGCATCATTCACATGCATTTGTCACTTTTTTTCATAAAGCATCAAAAAGTCATAAAAATTAGAAAAAGTCCTCAAAAAGACCTAAAAATTTGAAAATTGTCCTAAGAAAACACAAAAACATCCAAAACAATGTCAAAATCCCAAAAACAGAGTCAAAGTCAATCTTTGTCTGGTCAGTCCAATTAGTCCCATCAATCAATCTTCATCATTTGTCTGAACTACGTTGTCTCTGTGCATTTGCTACGTAGGCAAGATTCATCTTTGAATCCCCGAGACATCAGGTTAGTCCCTTTAGGTTTGTCACAATAAAATCATAAGTAAAATATGGTCATGTTTGTCACAACAGTCATTTGAAATTTCAAACATCAAAATCAAGCCCAAATCAGACAACATAGTCCAATCAATCATGCAGTCAGCATCTGTCAACTTGCCAAAATATTGGTCAAAATATCAATCTCGTCACTTTTTGATCCTCTTCAAGATGTGTCCTTCTTGGATTTGGATCTCGTCAAAGTGTCATTTTCCTTTTCAGGATGTGTCCTTCCTGCCCTCAGGCACTGTCAAACTGTCAGAACCATCAAAACTATCAAGCTTCCAAACAATTAATCTTCGGTAAACAAACATTGGCAATGCAATTAAATGGCTGTTATTTTTTGGCTATTTTGTCTTATCTTTTTATTGACTTGTCTTTTGGTCATGTTACTAGCTACCTCAAGGATGTCCCATGGAGTATTTAGAGGTGTGATGACATCTCATGACCTATTTTATTTTTCTTTGGTTGTTGTCTGTGGATTGTCTTGACAAACAGACTGGGGCAAATGGGCCTCTAGTATGAGTTAGGACATTCCTTGTCTACGATTGTCTGTATTGCAAGTGGATGACCTTGCACACCTTGGTCTATGTCATACCATGGTGTTTGTTGTCCATTTGTGTCATTTTTACCGCCCAATGATGATTCGAGCAACACCTATTAGTACCTTGGCAAATATTGAAGGATTTTAACATGCATTTCATTTTCCACACTAACTTGCATTTCCTTCTATCCTAGCATTCATCTTTTTCTCTCTACCATTTCTTTGTCTCATCATATTCTAGTCTTCTCATCAATTTCGAGAGCACACCCATGTTCTTGGAACCCAACTGTCCTCTCAAGGGGGCATACCGCTACCTCCTCGTCATTCTTCCTCAACTTATTTTGCACTAGGGCATATTTTGGACTTGTTTTCTTTTCCATAACGCGACAAGCTGCATTATGACAAAGAGGGGAAAATGTAGACACCTAAAAATGACTTAGGCCTGCAAGCAATATTTTACCACCTTTCATCCTAGCATAATTATAACATTTTAATTATTTTTCTAACCCACATTCAACTATTAAATAAATAATTCATAATTATTTAATTAATTCATAATCTCTCATTCTTCATGATTATTAAATAAATAAATCTTATTTATTTATTTTAATATGTCACTAATTGTCAAAGTCTTCTACTAATTAAATAAAGTCATCAATTTATTTAATTAATCCTTATCATTAATGTCCTCCTGATTATTAAATGAATATATTTAAAATATATTTATTTAATGTGTCACTAATTCCTAAATCCTCTTAATTAAATAGATTTGCTAATTTATTTAATTAATAAACCATTTCTTCTAAATTAAATAATTATTTGTAATTATTTAGTTATTGTATGTGACACTTCTATATTTTTAAATAAAGAAAATCATTTAAAAATATCTCACATACTTAACTGATTCTTTATTTAGTTCAATTACTTCTTATCTCACAAAATCCATATTTTGAATTAATTTAATTCAAAATGGAATTATTCCTCTACAAATCAAGTAATTTCTAAAATTACTGATTTTCTAAAATCTTATCCTCTTGTCTTCTGATTTTTACTAATTTCATCTCAACTGTCACATTCGGTCTTGATTTAATTCATTTAATTAAATCTTATTCACACATATGGGTATTTTGCCCTAACCCTAAATGAGAGTTGCCTTATTGAATCTTGACCTTTGATTCTAGGGCATTCTTCAAATCTCTCATCTTGTCCGTCCGTTCAAAATTGCATTTTCTATAAAATGACAATCTTGATCTCATTTTCGAGATCGATGAATCATTATTATTTCTTAGCATTTTTATAAACTCACTATCATCTTTCATTATCACACATAGGCACATATTAATTATTTGCATAATAGAATTAACTTTCTAGTTTGCATAGCTTATTTTATTAAATCCTTCAAAGGCATTTTGCTAAGGCTAGACATATAGAATTTTCTCTCAAATCTGAGGGCATCCATTTATTATAACAGCAAGCTTGAGGAGGTACAATGGAAGTAGTCATGGAGGAGAGAAATGGGTGAGACTGTTCTAGTCTCATTCCTTTTCTCATGATTTCTCCTTTGCATTCCATTGAATGATTATTTATTATTGCATGCATGTTCTAACCAAAGCATAACATTATAACATCACCGTCATGTCAAGATCAAAGTAGTCCATTCCATGACTCCATCAATACGTCCATTCAAGAAGTCCTCCTGGACAATCATGGAACACCAAATACACCTATCCTCGCTCAAGATTCCATCCAAAACCATGTCATTCAGGAGGAACATATCCTCGGTCAAGACCCTATTTCCAATCATGACATTCAAAATGCACCCATCTTTGATCAAGACACTATCTTTGATCAAGAAGTCCATAATGATCCACTCCTTGACCTTTATGCCATTCACAATGAAACGCTTGAAGACGATCCCATTCAAAATTCAAGTATTGACACTCCCGAAAGTGAGACACTTGCCTCCATGGGACACATAGACGATCTACCACTAGAAAAAGAATATTCTAGCATGGACATATTTGCAAATGATCAAGCTATAGCTGAATTTAGTGGGCTCTATGAAAATGACCATGAAGATGGTTTTGACATAGACTTGGAAGCACCAAGAGAATCATCGGAATCCGATAGGTCACCTAATCAGACTGAAGATATTAATCAAAAACCTATCCAACATGTCAGTAAAGCTACAACATCCTATCAATTAGGATCATCTAAGTTTTTCAAAGCAAGCTTTCTTACAGAGGAGAAGATTTCAAGCATTAATCTCCCCAATAATGATGGGTTATCATCTTGCTTCCAAAGTAACAAGTATCCCATCACCAACAAAATTTGTCAGAACATGCATTATCAAGGCAAAGGATAAGGCCTACACGAGCAAGGAATTTTGGAACCTGTACAAGTTCAAGTACATTACCGACATCAAGGTCTTGGCTATCCATCAGTCAGAAAATCAAACGATGTTAGTGGTCCCTCCTCGATGTTGGGGGCAACTTTATCTAATACAAATGTCAAAATGGGTATCATGAGTAGTCCTTGTCATAAGATTGTTTCCAATACCCCTTCCCTCCACACCCCAAACCACCATTCCATCATGAATAAACCTTCCATTTGGAACCAACAAAAGTCTTACAAAATACAAAATCAAACGTCAAAGGCCATCAAATCAGACAAAAAGTCAAGTGGACAAATGAAGCTAAAATGGATCCCAAAACAAAATGGATCAAGTCAAGAATCAGGCAAAGAAAAGATGCAAAATTCAAAAGTCAATCAAAATGTGGAGCCACAGCACAAGAGGATTCCCACATACAATACATGTCCACCTCCATCAAAATGGCCATCAAGAAAGACATATGAAAATGTTGGTTCCAAACAACATCCTAACCCAACACCCAAAGTTTGGAGAGTAAAAACAGCTACATTCAAACATCCAACCAACCCATCCACATCCACCATCATCCATCATAATCCTACATCATCCTTAAAGTCCAAACATCCCATGTCAAAAATCCATCACATCTTGGCAACAACTCTCTATCATAAGGACTCTCATGGTAGTCTATAGCGATGTGCGTATTCTGATAAAGCCAACTCTAGTATCAAAAAAGATCACAATGACATCAATCAGGTGTATGCAAGCGCTATCATCCTGACAAGGCAACTACTTCAAAAAGGTAACTATTGGCATGTCATGGCACCAGTCTCTACATCAGCATCGTCAAAGGCTTCAACACAGTCAGTGGTCATATAAAGCATCAAGGCTATCTGGCAAAAATGCAAAAAAAATACAAAAAAATCAAAAATAAAAAAAATCGTCCCTAGATGAAAACCTGGCAAACAGGCGTCTTGGTGACACCAAAAAAAAATAGAAAATATCAAAAACAGTGAAGATAAAAATTTGTCTGATAGTGAAAACCTAGCAAACAGGCACTTTGGATAAGTACCATGACGAAAACCTGGCAAACAGGCATCATGTGTAGAATAAATCATCTATGTGGACCATACACTTGGGGGAAAGTTGTCTCATCTCCCATACATTTCCTATGGCATTTCCATCCATCCATATGAGCCTTATCATGTCCATCCATTGTCCCACCTATTCTGATCTCGATAAAGACTAAGACACAAACACAAATCATGCTTTGGAAAACTTTTGACATGTCTATCTTTTGGTCATACCTTAGTCAATGAACATCATGTCATTTCCTTCATAGCCTCCTTTTCGCTATTTGACATCTTCCTTGGAGACCATATGATAATTCTCCTAGTCCAAGTCATCAATCTCTCTTGCCTTATACCTATCACCCATCTTGGTTTCCCTTGTCAATGGTTTAAAGAGCCTTCCTCATCCCATCTAGTCCTCATCAAGTCATTTCAAATGCAACAATATGGCACCCTAGCACATTATCCAAAACATTCCTTGGCTTTGTCCCTAGACCTTTTGCAGACTTTTATACTCTTGTCATAACATTGTCATCTTCACGTTGTTTTGGGATGTGTCCTTCCCATGTCAAACAACATTGTCATTTTCACGTTGTTTCGGGATGTGTCCTTCCCACGTCAAACAACGTTGTCATCATCATCATCACCTGTCCATCGGTATTCAACTTGGCTAGCAGCAAAATCATGGTTGTCCTTGGATTCATGTGCATCGGCTTCATCCACATGCATTTGTCACAATTTTCGTAAAGCATCAAAAAGTCATAAAAATTACAAAAAGTCCTGAAAAAAGATAAAAATTTGAAAATTGTCTTGAGAAAACACAAAAACATTCAAACAAGTGTCAAAATCCCAAAAACAGAGTCAAAGTCAATCTCTATCTGGTCAGTCCAATCAATCTTTTCAGTCAATCTTTGTCATTTGTCTGAACTACGTTGTCTCTGCGCCTTTGCTACGTAGGCAAGATTCATCTTTGAATCGCCAAGACATTAGGTCAGTCCCTTAGGTTGTCAAAGTAAAATTGTAAGTCAAACATGGTCACTTTTGTCAAAACAGTCATTCAAAAGTGTCAGCATCAAAATCAAGTCCAAAATCAGACAACATAGTCCAATCAATTATCCAGTCAAAATCAATCAGCTTGCCAAACCATTGGTCAAAATGTCAATCTCATCACTTTTTGATCCTCTTCAAGATGTGTCCTTCTTGGATTTGGATCTCGTCAAAGTGTCATTTGCCTTTTCAGGATGTGTCCTTCCTGACCTTAGGCACCGTCAAACCGTTAGAACCATCAAAACTATCAAGCTTTCAAACAATTAATCTTCAACAAACAAACATTGGCAATACAAAGTAAATGACTGTGAATTTTTGGCTATTTTGTCTTATCTTTTTATTGACTTGTCTTTTGGTAATGTTACTAGCTACCTCGAGGATGTCCCCTGAAGGATTTAGAGGTGCGACGATGTCTCATGACCTATTTTATTTGTTCTTTGGCTGATGTCTGTGGATTGTCTTGACAAAAATACTAAGGCAAATGGGCCTCTAGTATGAGTTAGGACATTCCTTGTTTGCCATTGTCTGTCTTGCAATTGGATGACCTTGCACACCTTGGTCTATGTCATACCATGGTGTTTGTTGTCCATTTGTGTCATTTTTACCGCCCAATGATGATTCAAGCAACACCTATTAGTACCTTGGAAAATATTGAAGGATTTTAACATGCATTGCATTTTCCGCACTAACTTGCATTTCCTTCTATCCTAGCATTCATCTTTTTCTCTCTACCATTTCTTTGTCTCGTCATATTCTAGTCTTCTCATCAATTTCGAGAGCACACCTGTGTTCTTGGAACCCAACCGTCCTCTCGAGGGGGCATACCGCTACCTCCTCGTCATTCTTCCTTAACTTTTTCTACACTGGGGCATATTCTAGACTTGTTTTTCTTTGCCATAACGTGACAAGCTGCATTATGACAAAGAGGGGCAAATGTAGACACCTAAAAATGACTTAGGCCTACAAGCGACATTTTATCACCTTTTTCCCTAGCATAATTATGACATTTTAATTATGTTTCTAACCCACATTCAACTATTAATTAAATAATTTATAATTATTTAATTAATTCACAATATCTCTCATTCTTCATGATTATTAAATAAATAAATCATGTTTATTTATTTAATATGTCATTAACTGTCAAAGTCTTCTAATAATTAAATAAAGTCATCCTATTTATTTAATTAAATCTTTATCATTAATGTCCTCCTGATTATTAAATAAATATATTGATTTAATATGTCACTAATTCCTAAATCCTCTTAATTAAATAGATTTGATAATTTATTTAATTAATTAACTACTTCTTCTAAATTAAATAATTATTTGTAATTATTTAATTATGGCATATGACACTTTTATATTTTTAAATAAAACAAATCATTTAAAAATATCTCACATGGTTAACTGATTCTTCATTTAGTAATTAATTTCAAAAATCAATTACTAATTACCTCACAAAATCTTTATTTTGAATTAATTTAATTCAAAAGGGAAATATTCTTCTACAAATCAAATAATTTCTAAAATTATTGATTTTCTAAAATCTCATCCTCTTGTCTTCTGATTTTTACTAATTTCATCTCAACTGTCACACTCAGTCTTGATTTAATTCATTTAATTAAATATTATTCACACATATGGGTATTTTTCCCTAACC
>VCHN02002732.1:0-16211 GCA_007115665.2 Sequoiadendron giganteum
GCAAGAAGGGAGGAAGTGCACGAGATGGAGGCAACAGAAGAACAACCCCTTGTCATTTGTAATCCACAGCAGACAGTGCCTGATTGGCTTTCTGACAGAATGAGGAGAGAACCCGAGGATGATACGGATCCGGCCATTGAGATGGAGGAGTTCCTCAGGAGGATCAGTGCGCCACGAGAGAAGAAAAGGGCCCGAAAGTTTTCAAAGATCTCGACTGACGAGTCAGGCTCTCGCACGCTTCAGGTGGCTATTCCGAGGGAGGATTGTGATCGAACCGAGGAGAGGCCTGAAAATTACGTGATCACCACAGTAGAGTTGGGTCGTCCTACGGGAGCCCAAGTTATCGAGGAGTTCGATAACTCCTATCAGGCATTGAAGGATCAGTTGCTCCGCACGGAGGGGAAGCATAAGAAATTGAAGAAGGAGCACAAAACCTTGATAGGATATATGCAGAATCTAGCACGTCCAGGTGAACCAGCAGACCCGGCAGTAGAACGTCCATCGGAGCTTCCGAATGAGTCAGTTGTTGCCTTAGAGGATTTGAAGAAAATGGAAACCGAGGCGGACAAGTGGGTTAGCCGTGTTCATACTGAGACAGGGAAATTCATGGAGGACCTTGCCGATGCTTATCGACAGGCCTCAAATATTTTGGCACGGATGGATATAGTAGATCAGGCCTGGGGTGATACTCGCATCTATCAAACGAAGACTGTACTTCGCTTGGGGGCTTTGATGCATGTACCTCTAGAAACCTTAGTGGATGGATGTAATCTGAGATAGCGGATTTACCAGCTGAAAATTCGCCAGGTCACAAAGCCGGATTTCACGAACAAGGGCAGATTCAGCTAAAGGGAGGAAAGCAATGGGCAACATCTTGGGGGGAGTCCTCAATACATTAGAAGCCATATTTGCTAGAAAGTTGGTCCCAGAGGAGATAACTGCTGATGGCTTGAAAAGTAGACTGCCTCCATTCTTCTCAGCTGCGAGGTCACTTGTCCTGGATGACTTTGAGAATGTCTCCACGTTTTCTAGTATAATTCAGCATACCCAGGACGCCTTAGTGACATGGAGAAAATCTTACACCAGATACGGACAGACGGTAGCAGTCTTGGAGTTCCAGCTCAACCATATTCCACCGATCTCTACACAGGAGGTTGAAGCAGTATTGGCCCGCTTGATCGAGTTTGCTATCCGGGAGAAGGCCAGTGGGAACGCGCTGCTTGATGAGGATCTTCTTGATGATGGTAGTGGGCATTAATTGCTCATTATGATTCCTGCAGGGGAGTGGAGAATATTCTGTGCATTCATTGTCCACTCCTCTCTGTGGCGGTTTTTAGGGCAGAAACCCTAATCAGGGCATAGGTGGCTCGATCTGAGCCGTTCATTGTAATTTGATCTGAACCGTCCACTGAATTGGACTTATTATAAAAGGGGCATCCCCCCTCATTTGCATTGGATTAGAATTAGAGATAGAGATTAGATCAAGAGTTGAATCAGAGCTAGAGAGTAGAAGGCTTTTAGCTTAGAAGTTAGCTTTAGATTGAGGAGGGAAGAAAACTTTCCTTTGAAAGTTTTGTAAAAGGTTGTTGTGAACACTTTTCATAATACAAAGAGTTTCATTGATTGGTGATTTCTTCTTTGTTATGAGTAGCTAGCAAGGCCATTTCGTCTTTCCAATTCAAGGTAGATAGAGTAAAATAGATTTTATTTCATGCAAGTAGTTGTTAATTGTGGAGTGTGGCGTTGTGATTTGAGCATATCTTCTTCATCCATACCACTAGCGGGCTTACTGATGGTAAGTTCGCCTTGCGTGGTCAACTGGAGTATCAGCACTTAACTTCGATTATGGTTCATATGTTTGTATGCGTATTGACGGTATGAACGTTTCATAGTTTGAACACTTTTCTCATCCTTTGAAGATTGCACCAACTTTGTCGGAGTTGTTCGAAAGGAGACAAAGCAAAGTTTGGTTTGAAGATTGTTTAAGTCGATCCTCGTCCTCCACCCTTTAGAACTAGATTTGTAGAATCCCTATCCCTATCCCCTTTAAATTCTGCATTTTCCGAGTCAGTCTAGATACCAGAACAATATTGCCAAATCATTCATGTCCTAATTGCTTCACAGAGTCGAACAACTACGTAAGTCCCCTTGAAATAACCAGCAAAACACATCAACCAACTGAGTCTATTCGCGATAAAAGGAACCTTGGAGTCGAACACATGAACTTTCAAGCAATCTTAGCATGTGGGACACTTTGATCAAGAGAGAATAGAGTGACCGTTGGGCAACTTTATTTTGTGCTGGCGCTGTCATAAAAAGCACGTCAACAAGTTCCAAGTCAAAAGGCTATCAATTATGGATGCTTTAACAAAGAAAGTGTACATTACTAGGATGCTATTTTTGATGAGGAAACAAGATGCATCATCTCTTCCTCACCATCTTCTACTAGTTCTCAAACACTGAAAATTATTGAACTTGAAGATGAGGGACTTGATGAAGAAGCACCAGATCAGGCTTTGTTCCCACTGGATTAGTTTCCCCCTCTTTCACCATCTCCATCCTCATATCTTGTGCACACAAACCTTCCTAAGTGGTACCAAGACACCATAAAGGATGCTAAATATGATGTACTCACAAATCCCTCTTTCACTAGGCCCCAAACTCGCAGCAGTCTCATGAAGAGGTAAATTTGGCTCTCATGTGTACAGTTATTCAGAGTCTAGAACAAGAAATAGTTCAGAAGGTTCTTGAGTCACCACCTTGGAAGGATGCCATGGATGTAGAATATCAAGCCTTATTGAGGAATAATACATGGGAACTTGTTGATCTTCCTCCAGAGAAGAAGGCTATTGGATGCAAATGGGTTTTTTGAATCAAGTATAATGCAAATAGTAGCACTGATAATTACAAGGCTTGAATTGTGGCTAAGGGCTATGCACAAAAAGAAGGTATTGATTATGATGAAACTTTTTCTCCCATAGCAAAAATCAAGACTTTTCACATGGTCTTGGCGATGGTAGCATAATTTAGCTAGATAGTTCATCAGATGGATGTCAAGAGTGCCTTTCTTAATGGACATCTCAAGGAAGAAGTCTACATGACTCAACCGGATGGATATTTTGCACCTAGCTAGCAGCAAAAAGTTTGTAGACTTATCAAATCCCTTTATGGCCTTAAACAGGCTCCTTGAGCTCGGTACAACAAGATTGACGAGCATCTCCTTAATCATAGATTCATCAAGAATCCTTATGATCCCAATCTCTACCTCAAAGAGCAAGGGGGGAGATTTTAATTTTTATTGTAAATGTCTATGATCTGGTCATCACAAGGAGTTACTCACAGATGATTGGTGCTACAAAGAATGATCTCAAATGATTGTTTGACATGATAGACCTCGAGCTCCTACATTATTGTCTTGGACTTGAACTGTGGCAACAAAATAATCATATCTTTGTCTCTCAAATGAAATATGCCAAGAAATTGCTCAATAAATTTAAAATGGAAGATTGCAAACCTACGTCGACACCCATGGAGACAAGTTTGCAACTTTCGTGTCATGATCCATCACCTCAGGTGAATGATACTCTTTATCATCAATTGATTGGGAGTCTCATCTAATTGACTTATACCAAGCCATATATCAGCTATGCTATCGGTTATCTTTCTAGGTTTATGTAGGAATCTAAGATTGTTAATTGGAAAGCAGCAAAGCATGTTTTGAGATACATCCGTGATACAGTGGCATATGGACTAGAATACAAGTACAATACTGATTTTTCTTTGCGTTGATACATGGATGCAGACTATGCAAGTTCAATGGATGACAAAAAGTCTACTTCAGGCTTCATTTTCTTTTGGGATCCGGTTTGATATATTGGGGGAGAAAAAAACACCATTGTTATAAAGCTGATAATATGCCTTTTATGAAAAGTTACTTAGAATTCCAAAAGAAATATAACTTCGCGAAAGGGCCCAGGTTTCATGTAAATCATGGGAAGACTTCACAGTAGAAGTGGTTAGATCCAACAATGATGGCTCAAATGTTGAACCACCTTGGGATGGAAAAGTCCACAGTGAGAGTAGGAACTTCTAATTGGTTTATGAAGGAATTTTGTGAATGTATCTACTCATAATTGCTATATGTACATAACTCAATGCAAAAGACAACATAGTAGTGTATAGCTTATTGTTTTGACAAGACCTTGCATGGTCCTTAATAGATAGCTTAATTAAAGACCCTATGTGGTCTACTAATTGTCAAATCTGACCCCTATGTTGATTTTGTAATTTCATTTTTATACGATCTTCAATACAAAAAAAACCACTATTGCTCACTCTTTCATAGAAGTAGAATATTTTGCCGTGGGTGGAGTTTTTTGTGAGGTGATATGGTTACGTTGCATTTTGACAAGTAAGTGTGTTCCTAAGACAAGTCCTACCACTTTGTTTTCGAACAATCAAAGTGTGTCAAAGCTTGTTCAGAATCATATTTTTCATGAGCATACTATTATGCAAGTAATTGGTAAATTATTCAATGTATTAACAATGAGTGAGAACGCTCAATAAATAATTTACAAGGATTTACAAATAAAGAAAGTTTCTAAAAATAAACTGAAGAGAAGATCAGATATGATCTTATCACTAAAATTACATTAAATTACAACATTATTGAGCATTAAATAAATAATAAATATTATTTTAATACCCTCCCTGAATGCTCAATTTGTCAACTACACCAAGATTCCGCCTAAATTTGACAAACTTATCTGGACTGAGCGACTTGGTGAGAACATTTGTTGTTTGGTCCTCTGTTGGAACATACAACAACTGAACTGATCCGTCTTCAACAAGTTTCCGAATGAAGTGACAATGAGTTTCCACATGCTTGGTTCTTTCATGGAAGAGTGGATTCTTGGTAAGTTTGAGAACTCCTTGATTATCACAGAACAAGGGAGCCGGACCTGCTTGAGATATTTGCATATCTCCAAGCATCTGATGAAGCCAAACCGCCTCACAAGCTGCCTTAACTGCTCCCCAATACTCTGCTTCTATTGAGGAGAGAGCCACTGCCTGCTGCTTCTTATTAGTCCATGTGACTACACTGGATCCCAAACTAAACACATACCCAGATGTTGATTTCCTATCATCAACCAAACTTGCCCAATCTGAGTCTATGAAACAACTGAGTCTAGAATCATGACTCCTTGTATAAAGAAGTCCATGATTAGAAGTGCCCTTCACATAATGCAGCACACACTTCGTTGCTACCTAATGATCAACTTTGGGGGCTATCATGAAGCGTGAAATGTAGCTCACTGCAAAACTGAGGTCAAGTCTAGTGGCAGTAAGATAGATGAGGTTACCCACTAGTTGCCTGAACATGGATTCATCTACTACAGGTGAGTCTGACTTAGCTAACATCTTAAGCCCTTTTTCCATGGGTGTGGAGGCAGGTTTGCAATCCTGCATTCAGAACTTATCCAATAGACTTCGAGCATATTTGGACTAGGAGATGAAGATATTGCTCTTAGTTTGCCAAACCTCAATACCTAAACAGTAATGCAAAAGTCCCAGATCTGTCATGTCAAATGTGTCAAGCTGCCAATAATGATTAAGTCATCCACATAGACAACAAGAATAAGAATATCACTACCAGTATGTTTGACATACAGATTAGAGTCAGATGGACTCCTCTAAAAGCCATGATCTGTGAGGTACTTGTCAATCATGATGTACCAAGCCTGAGGAGCCTGTTTCAAGCCATAGAGTTCTTTTACCAATCTGCAAACCTTGTGTTCTTTACTAGCAACCTTAAACCCTAGAGGCTGCATCATGTAGACTTCTTCCTTCAACTCACCGTTGAGGAAAGCACTCTTAACGTCCATTTGATGGACTTTCCAACCAAATTGGGTTGCTAAGGCAAGGACGAGCCGAATGGTACTCATCTTGGTTGTAGGAGCAAAGGTCTCCTCATAGTCAATGCCTTCCTTCTGTGAGAACCCCCTAGTAACGAGACGAGTCAACTTTGTATTTCACCTTATACACCCATTTGCAGCTAATGGGCTTCTTCCTTGGAGAAAGATCAGAAAGGATCCAAGTGTGATTCTTCTAAAGACTCTAGTATTCAGCCTCCATAGCCTTTTCCCACTTAGGAATTCCTCTAGCCTCTACATATGTTTGAGGTTCATAGACATTGTGAATGTTGGCCATGAGAGAAAAATTAACTGTATGCTGTTGTTTGCTCTTGTTTCTGGACGATCTCCCCTCAATGAGCTCATCGTCATGAAGATCTCCAATAGTCTTAGCCCACCATTTAGGCCTATGAGGAGAAGTGCCAACATCAGATGCAAGAGGAGGAGATGGAATTGGTTGTGGATCTAGAATAGGTTCACTAGGTGGAAGATCAATATCATCCGGAGGAAAATCAGGTTGAGCATCATCAAAGATAGAATCTTCATCATCCCTCCCATCAAGTAGACCTAACGGAAGACGGACACCTAAATCAGAAGCCTTCAAACGCTGATCCTCAAAATGCTGAACAAACGAGGAAATGTGAAAGGGTCCTCGTTCTTCATCAAAGACAACATCTCGACTAAAGACAAGACGATCAATGTCTACGTCAATCAACCAGTAAGCCTTATGGTTGTCACTATACCCTGTGAACATAAGCTTTTGACTCTTGGAATCCAACTTTGAGCGCTTGGCATCTGGAATCCATACATATGCTAAAGAGCCAAAGATTTTCAAATGACTCATCCTAGGTTTTTTACCAATCCAAGCTTCCTCAGGAGTCTTCCCCTTAATAGCGTGAGTAGGAGACTGATTAAGGAGATAAACTACAACGAAGACTGCTTCTGCCCAAAATTTATTAGGTTCACTCTTGTGTTGTAACATGGAGCAGGCATGTGGGTGGAAGGGTGTGCGTCCCTCCATGGTGGCGGATGGAGGTGGCACGAGTTGCCACGTTGGCGGTTGGTTGGGGGTCTCTTGAGCGAAGTTGGCGGACATGTCTGTAAGGTGGCATTGGCTTGTCTTGTCGACAAGCTGGGTGTACGGTGATGGACAACTATGACACTCACATCAAGGAATAGTGATGATCGGTATTAATGGAAATGAGAGCTCCCTTTTAGTTGAGACATCTTGCACGTAGGAGGGAGTACGATTTGTGGAGGTTGGCGGCGCTTTTGTGGTCCGGGTTTATTTATTGCAATCTTGGCTCTCTTTTTTGTATTAAGTTTTCTCTGCATTTGTGTGGCGTTTGTGGGTATTTCTCCTTCTTCCTTGTTGAGTGCTTTCGGTGTGGGGTCGCGAATGGTGAAGAACTCTAAATTTGTCATCAAGGTTTCGGTGGTGGGCCTTGTTCAGTTTGGGGTAGACACTCCTATCTCACTTCGGTCGTCGGAGAGGCAGACCTCTTTTAGGGAGGTCACAGACCAAAGATTAAAATGGATTCTATTGAATTATGATCCGTTGGTGCTTGCGGCCATGAATATGGTTCTGGGCTTAGGTCATTTGGAGAGTAGGGAGTATGGGAGAGACAATTTGCATGTCTCTTCCTATTTCCTTGCCTCTCTTTTGGACAATTTGGAGCCGAAGGCGGAAGCAAAAATATTGCTTGTTAAAATGTTCAGAGTGGACCTAGTTGAAGGTGTGGACGAAGTTCTTCATGTGGTGGTCGAAGGCAGGGGATGTCTGAGGCCTTGCAATGTGGAGAGGGTGAGCTCGAAGGACACGGTGAAGATATTCCCTTTCCTCTTGGATTTGTAGGGATCGGGTTTGATGCGGCATCAGTTGATTGTGGTAGTTGTTGTTGTTTTTCTCAAGAAGTTCTTTGGGCTAATGGCGGTTGACAATGTGGAGTGGAAAGCGGAATTCGAAGATTTTGCAAAGTTGAACAAATTTATGTAAGCTGGGTGGTGGCTCATTTTTTTGGCTTGTAGGTGCTAGTTCTGGTTTGTCTGGGTTGATGGAAGTCATGGCTGCGTAAATGCTATTAAAATGGTTAGGTGTGGATAATTTTGGTTGGGCTCTCGGTGGTTAGATTAGTAATTTTGGTAGGATTATGTAGTAGTCTTTTGAGGATTGGTGGTGTAGCATGTTTACAAAACGCCTTCTTACTTGCATGGCAGATGTTTGTATTCCGGTTTTATTATCAATAAAATATTATCCTTATGTATCAAAAAAAAAAATATCGAGCGGGCCATCTCAACAATTGTACGATTGTGCCGCTCTACAACACCGTTTTGCTAAGGAGTGTGTTGGGTGAAAATAATGTAATCAGCTTTTCAATAGATTACGCTATCTAGACTTCAGCCACAGCTATGCGAGATAAAATCTCTCCTCTCAGAAAGGGGAGGCGCCCTTCTTACTGCTAATAGAAACTATAGTAAACTTAAAGAAATACTTACAAAATGTACACTGTACTCATGAAATGGGGGGGGGTGTGTTACATTCATACTTCTCTCTTTTTTCAGAGAAGATGTTTACAATGCTTCATGATGGAAAGCTCTAGATCTGATAACTTGAAACTTAACAAAAAGCAGTAATGCCAATATCTCTATCTTGTCAAAGCAAAGCGTAGAGATACCAGATGTGATTTATAATAACAAAGTAAAAGAAAAGGGAAAGCTCACGAAGGCACAAAGTCGTTCCGTAGCCTTTTCAATGTTGGATCTGCAAAAGTCTCGTTTGTCGCATTAGAAGCACAAAGTCTTCTTAGATGCAGCAATTCCTCGAACCGCATGAACGATTACAAGCACAAAGTCTTGTAGATCTTTCAACCAAAACATCCACACAAAAGTAAATCCAAATAATAGATGCAACACAAAGTTTACATAAATTACTTGAAGACCTTCAGATCTCATATACTAATCACCACCAATATAATCAACCACAAGATTATCGATCCCAACACAAAGTCTGGTATGCAATCCTCTTCTTTATTGATCAGATTTTAGATTCACAAAATTGAACACAAAGTCTCAATGTTTGTTTCTCAAAAGGGCAGCACTTCGTTGCAAAATCCAAAGGTAAACATTACAATAGAAATCTCTCATATATATAGAAAAGAGAGATGAGTAAATTTAGGGAATTAGGTGAGCAAAAATAGGAAACCCTAATCTAACTAAGTGTAATTTATTTCTATGTAATTACATCTCATATTTTTGGTGTAATTACACTTTACAAAAAGACATTTAAGATGTCAAAAACTATTTACAAGATGCATAGAGGGAAGCATCAAAATATTCAATAGTGGGAGATCAGGAATCTTCATGGTTCCTTGCTTGGGCGCGAAGTCTTCATATTTCTTCCTGGTCTCCTGCATGAACTTTTTTATCCGAACCAACAGTGTAATCCACAATGGTGTGAATTCTTGTGATCGGCCTTCTGACGGATGAATGGATTTTCTTGCACCTATTGCATGGTGGCTTCTTTGTAGATCTGGGATAGTTCACTGGATTGAAAAGTGTCACCTTCAAGATCACTTGATGAAATCTGGAGAGAAACTGCAAGGATGATGAATCAATAGATGTTAGCAGAAAAAGTAGCATTGGGAAGCGTGAAGAGAGGAGGAATGTAAAACAAGCATGGTGTAAGCAATGGGGCAAGCAAAACGATGCTAGGGGTGGTCGAGAAGCGATTCAAAGCGAAACTGGCGAGTTCGGGAGTGATTTTGGCTAAGTTCAAGAAATGATGCAGAGGGCCCAAAAAAGTGTGCTCTTGCCTTAGCCATTATTTTGGTTTCAGGAAAAAGTGCAGAGGTGCTGAAAATCAGTGCCCTTGCACTTTTTGGAAAATAGTGTTTGGTGCAATGGCGCTGAAAAAGTGCGCCATTGCACTTGGAGTTAGCCAATTTTCATGGAGGTGCTGGAGCGCGCTTTTCATTGTGTTTTAGCATTTTTGCAAAAATGGCTTAAGGAAAAGGCGTTGCATTCTCATGCCTTAACATGACTTGATAACTCTTGATAAGCTGGGAAAAGCAACAGCGCCAAGGTGGGAAAGAGAACAATTAGATCTGAAGAAAATGTATTTGCAGAGGTCAACCCCTTGGCCCGTGGTAGAAAACGAGAGGAAAGTAACAATGAACAAAGGGAAGACCAAAAACACTTTTAAGTGACTTGCAAACAAACAAAAAGAACTGAAAGTCGATCACAAATTAACGCACATGAAATGGCATTAAAATTGGGAAAAGTGCAATTGAAACCAAAAAGTGCGCTTTTCACAAAAATGGCTAAGTATAAACTTCAGGTGTAAGGGCGCACTTTTTCAGCGCCTTTACACCAAAAGTCATTTTCTCTTAAGTGCAAGGGCGCTGAAAAAGTGCGCCCTTGCACTTTTGACACTTAGCCAAATTTCATAAAAAGAGTCAGGGCGCCCTTTTTTTAGAGCTTTGCACTTTTGGCAGTTTTCACTTAAAACACAAAATGAACGCTCGCGAAGATACTCATTTCAAAGGTCTTGGCGAGATGGACATGGGGAGATGCTCAGATTAACTACCTGAGAATTGGGAACGCATTTTGAGGTCGATTGAAAATCGCCTCGTTTTGCAAGCTTAAACATCACAAACCTAGGAAATGGACAAGTTTCGTAGGGGGTTATCTGTGAAATCAGCATTGCTAATTTTCGTGATAACAGAGTGTAGGGTGTGGTTAACTAACGTTTGATTCCATGTGTATCACATAAGTTGGAAAAAGCAGTAGAACAAAATTCCCCCCCATTATCTAACCTAAGAGTGATTATACAACAACCATACTCTTTTTCCACTAAGGCCTTAAACTTTTGAAATACAATAAACACATCTGATTTCTGTCTAAGAAACTACACCCACATTTTACAACTAAAATCAACAAAAAAAAGAAAGAAATACCTGCAACCAGTAACAGAAGGTGTAGACATTGGTCCACATACATCAGTGTGAACCAACTGTAGTACCTTAGAGGCATGCCATGATTCACCATTTGCGAATGGTGTATTGTGCTGCTTCCTAGCCTAACAAGCTCCACAAACGCCATGATGCTAAGTTGGAATGTCAGGTAAACCAGCTACAAGTCCCTCCCGAGCTAACTGAGAGAGATAGTGCACATTTAAGTGCCCATACCACTGATGCCAAAGACTGGTAATAGCAGAGTTTCTGGCTGCCATGGCTAACTCTAGAGAATCACCTGTATCCACAAGTTTGTAAAGACCATTATCCTCAATACCAACATCCACAGGGGTGCAAGTCTCTTGATCAACAATGGAACATCTATGAGTACTGAATACCACATCCAGCTGAAGAGAATGCCGCATAATCTGACTGACTGAGAGAAGGTTAAGTTCCATGCCAGGAACATAATAGACATTGCGGAATATGAGATTTCTCCCACTAGACTGAATCTAAATGGTGCCCTTACCGACAATTGTGTACTCTTCACCTCCTCCAAAAATAACTGAGTCAGTGAAAGGAGAGAAGTTTTTGAATGAGTCACGCCGATGTGTGAAGTGTCGCGAAGCACTTGAATCTATTTACCAAGTAGAGGACTTTACATGATCTGCAGGCCTTTTAGCCATAAAAGTGTAAAAGGTAGATTCCTTTTGCTCATTTTGCTCAGCAACATGTGCGTTCTGCTGAGACCCTCCCTTCTTCTTTTGTTCAAAAGCCAAATGCTGACGACAACTTCTTCATGTGACCAAATATATGGCAATAATTACACTAAATGTTCTTTTTCTTAAAGTTGTCCTAAGGTTGTCCCGAGCCTTTCTGCTGCGAAGGCTAACGTTTCCCTTTGTTCTTAAACTGAGTCTTGGCTACAAAAGCTTGTTCTATAGAGGATGATGAAGCACTACTACCAAACTGTTGTTTCCAGTGATCCTGCCACAAAAGGATAGTACAGAGCTCCGAAAACTTCAGATCAACATTAGCAGACATAATGTTGAGAGTCTCGATAAAATGTTCATAAGACTTAGGTAGACTTTTTAGAGTGATCACGACCATGTCTTCCTCCATTTTTCGACCAATAGCCTCCAACTGATCTCGGATCTCCTGGATCTTGTTCAGGTGTGCCTGCAAAGTTGTCTTCTCATCCATCATGATAGAAAACATGTTCTTTAGGAAGAACGTATGGCTCTTGTCGGAAGTCTCATGAAGACCCTTAAGATGATCCCAAATCTCCTTTGCTAATTTACCAATTAGAATTTGAGGCAATTGATCATCTATTACTGAAAGTTTAATGAGCATCACTGCTTCACAATTTTTCTTGTCAAACTTTTCCTGGGTTTTATCTACCACTGTGGGGCGAGTAGTGTTGCCTAGAATCATCTGATCAAGACAGCGATATTCAAAGATGGTCGTCATTTGCTGCTTCCAGGTATTATAATTTTTTTTGTCGAAACGCTGATTGCCTTCCAACATAATGTTGGTCAAAGAAGCCATCTTCACGCTTTTTAAGGCATGAAAAAATGAGGTACTAAGAAGAGGTTGAATGCACAAAACCTGAGGCACAAATTTCAATGCACTAAATCAGGTACAGTCACGAAAAACAAGGCAAATCCGTTGGCACAAAAATCGAGATACTGATCCTAAGGTACCTAGAAAAAATTTGAAGACAAACTAGAACAGTTCTTGAAAAACCCACAAATAATCTGAACTCAGAATAATTTTTCGGCTTGAAATGAAGGGTCAAAACCCTAACCGAAATTCCAAAAACCCTAGGCGGACATAGATGGTCCAGAAAAAATTCAAAAAATTCTGGAAATCGCGGGTATAAATGTCTGGAAAGCACAAGCAAGGAGATCACAGCCTTACAACAAAAAATCGTGCTCAGTAAATGAGCAAGTTCAAGACCAGATTGTGCTCAAAATGCAACAAGAAAACGCGGGCCCGAGAGAAAGAGAAACGACACTTAGAATGAAGAAAAATTGCGCCACAAAACCATTCATAAATCACGACAGAGCAAGGAGAAAATGCACGCCCAGAAGATACATTAAAAAAAAAAAAAAGCGCCCAAAAGTTTGAAAAACGTGACTTAAACTGAGACAAAAAACCACGTCCAGAGTCTGTAAAAAAACGTGGGCAGAAAGGCTGAAGAAAACCACGACAAGAGGAGAATAACACGTCTTTCTTTTCTACATAAAATCGCATCCTAGAAATGATAGAAAATCATGCCTTAAGTAGGAAACATGCAGCCCTAAACACGTTTCAGAGAGAAACCAAGAAGAAATCGGGCCTGGAAAAGAAAACACGATTTGCCTTGAAAAATACGAAGAATAACACGGCCTGCAGAACCTCAAGTCACGACCCTAAAGACCATGATCTTAACAGAAGCACAAAAAACTTCAACCACAAGGTCCACAATTTTTAGAACCCGCGAAACACATAAGAACAGTCCCAAAATTTTTCTTAAAATTTACAGACTGAAATAATTTCAAAAACGAAATTATTAAATTTTTCGAAAAAAAAACTTTTACTGCTCTGATACCATATTATGGAAGTAATTGGTAAATTATTCGATGTATTAATAATGAGCGAGAATGCTCAATAAATAATTTAGAAGGATTTACAAATAAAGAAAGTTTCTAAAAAGAGACTGAAGAGAAGACCAGATACGATTTTATCACTAAAATTACTTTAAATTACAACATTATTGAGCATTAAATAAATAATAAATATTATTTTAATAGATACCAAGCATATTGAGGTTCAATGTCACTATATCCATGAGCATGTTCAGTAAAAAAATATCCAGCTCCAGTATTGTTCAACTCAAGAGCAACATGCTGACATATTCACCAAATCTCTTGCAGCTGTGTAGTTCGAAGCTTTTCGAACTTTCTTGATTTGTTATCTTGGGTATATGATGTAATAAAGGGGTGGATTGTTAGTATTTATCATATGTTTATGACATCATTCTCATTGACATGGTAGTTAGGTAGTTGGTTAGTTATGTGGTTGCTTAACCACTTTTTCTTTGTATTTATTTTCTTTTGTTGTGCATAATAGAATTGCATTGCATTCGCCTCTCTTATCATTCCTTATATCCCATGATTCACCAGATCATCTACACTAAATTTTCCATACCTTATTAGATAAGGATCAAAACCTATGATGTTCTCATACTTTTTGCTTCTAGTTAAATGGGAAAAGAACATTTTTGACATAGGATTTGTTAATCGAAGGTCAAAATGACATAGTAGGTCGCTTGACTTCACTGATTGTCATGATGATCATTCTTTTTTTTTTTTGTAAATAAAAAGGGGTAAAAACTTTATTGAAATCAAGAAAGAAACATTACAAAGGGATTAGGGAACCTATAGGCTCCCAAGAAAGAAAGTCATGATGATCATTCTAATTAAAAGGTAATCAAGGAATTTAAAAGTAACTAATACCTTAAATGGGACCAATATTTGTGTCCCACCTTCATTAGATGGCCAAGAAAGGCAATCCACTTTACAAAAGCTATATTCAAAAATAAAATTTAATATGTATTTACACTACAGTTAAATTGCGATCCCCACATGCCTGCAACACTTTTTTACTATCAACTTGTAACAAGATATAAATCATATTCATTTGCAGATATATTACACTGTGCATAGGCAGTTCTATTGATTAGTATGCAGCTATGACCATTTGTAAGCACACACAACAACAAGACCCTTTGCTGCCACCTACTCTCCACATTCCACATGATTTTGGATCCACTAAATTAAGCTTTAGTGTATATACAGTTATGTATATCTGACTTTCCAAGAGAAAGCAAGACTTGTGGCCAGCATGACCTATGTTGACGAGGCTCTCATTTGGAAGGAGGACCAGATTGCAAGGCACCAATCTGGATCAGACCAGTTTCGCTATGGATGGATGACAATTTGTGTGACAGTTTGAAGACAATAAATGTGTTTCTAGGGAAAGTAGAGGAGGAATTTACATCCCTTAATTTGATTCCATTGATTCCCATATTCTGAGATTCCCAGTGAGACCTGATGATATGGTTCAAGGATCAAAAGCAAAAGTGAGGAAAAACGGATCCATGAATGGAGAGTGACAACAAAGGCTACAAAGGGAACAACACCAACGTAGAGTGAATCTTTTGATGATGCATGTATTGGTTGTATTAGAAATGATACCTAAGGATGTCAAGCCAAGAAAATTATTTATACTCCAAGAAAGGAAGGCTGCATAGATTGTAAGAGGTGTGAATTAGTTTGTCCAACAAAGGAAAACCATGTGGAAGGAAATTAGTTAACTGACACCATAACTTCAGGAGAAAGTGGCACATGCCAGGGGTTAGTGACTATTTATTAAAAACATAGAATTCCACAAAGTGGTAACATAATATATAGTCTGACAACTGCCTAGTGCTGGAAGGCTGGAAGAATTGTAGCTTCAAATGGAAGTCTAGGTAAACATTGATTTTTCAAAGCTGAAGACATACATTGAAATGAGGTTTAATTTCCTGCAGCAAATGTTCCTAGATTTGGTGGAGAAAATCCCTACTGCAGCTCAACTCTATTGGTTTTATAGATAGGTTCATAGTGCTTAAACAAATTCTACATTGAAGGCGGTCTATGGAGGAAAGAATTTATGTAGTACTGCAGCTAGACTTCTACTTCACTTATACAATCTAATTAATACCCTCCTTGTTCAATCACTGAAGATCTGCCTCCTGATCTTTGCCAGAAAGACAAAATTTTGCATTAACAAAGAATTAAAGATGGAATGAAGGGCCATGTAGGATGAATATTTTTATCCTGCACCATTTCCACCCTCTAAATTAAAATCTTGTTCTCAGAATGTTTGGTTTTTGTAAGTAGGTTGGATCTTTTTGGAGCAGCATGTAATTTATTTGCTTTGGAATTTTAGTGACCAAACCTTAAGCATATTTTCCTCTAGTTTTAGAAAAAAGTCCGGTCATCTACTGTATTAGTCTATATCAATGTCCAGAATTTTGCATCTGATTACCTTTTTTTTATGCTTTCATATATTTAACATTTTCACCTTGCAAAACAAATGTAAATGGTCTTTAAAGTACGGTAGTTTAGAGGAGACTTCCCCTATGATGAGTAAAGGAACACTATAAAGGATTAGTTTCAACTTTCAACTAAAATCTATTAGCAGCTAGGTCAAGTTTCTTGGTTATACTTAGCCATGTTATTTGTTACATCCCAATTGTGAAGTTACTATTTACTATTACTACATAGGGTAAATATGAATGTAATATAAAATTTGGAGA
>VCHN02002734.1:0-16204 GCA_007115665.2 Sequoiadendron giganteum
ATTCGATCAGGCTCCGCAATGGAATGTTCAGTTCGTTCATTGGATAAATCTAGAAACCGGGAGACAAAGTTGAAACAGGGTTGAAAAATGAACAGAAGATAAAATGATGGAAAAGTGTAAGTCTGGGGAGACTGGGTGCCATACCTCAAGAAGGGCGCCCAACTTCTCATGACTTAGTTTATTTTTGAGAAATTTCAAAATTTTCAAAGAGGAGGAAAAATACCTTGCTCAAGGCATGAACTAAATTTAGGGTTTCATCAAATTAGGGTTTGAGAAGCTGTTTTCAAAGCAAAAACTTATTTAAGGACATCTCTATGCATTATTTTTCATATAAGTGCCTTCAAGGAGAAACAAAGCAGCAACTTCAAACCTATATTTTTCAAGATTCAAGAACCTTAACGTGCTGGTTTTTCATAAAATTTCTGATCAACAATCAAAGAAGGCCTCCTTTTTTCATATTTCTTCATCAAGAACATCAAATTTGTGAAGAAGGCTAATATCATCAATTTTCAGCAAGCTAATCCATATTTGTTCTATCTTTTGGACAAATTGTTGAAGAATTTTCTCAAAGTTGCAGCAGTTGCTTTTATTTTACATATCAGGGAAAACTTCAAATTCATCCATTTCTAATCTTTTGGGTCTATGTTAAACCTTCTTCTGGACAAAACCCATATCATAGCTTTTTCAGAGAAACTTAAAGCTGTTGCTTTTTCAGTCAGAAGCCAGGGTTTGTAAAATCTAATCAACTGGGTTCATCCAGAATATGCTCAAGAACAATACCCAAATGACAGCGTTTTTTGCTTATTTTGGAGAAAATTAGGGTTTGCTGTTTTTTCAGTCTTCACTTCAAATTTTTAAAAACGGACGATCTGGGTTGGCTTGTAATGAAATTCTAATCAAAACCCATATCTCAGAAAAAAAATCTCAAAATTTCGTCTGTTTGAAGAAGAAAAATCAGCAAGCTAAATTTAGAAAGTTTGCTAAAAATTGTCAGAACCTAGGCGTGTTTACTGTCAATCTTTAAGTTTTGCAGAATGGAGTACACTCCTACAGATTTCAAAACCAAATCAATGTTGTACCATGATTTCATTGAAACGACCGAGACGGACTTGCATCATATCAAGCCACTGTTAAATTTGCGTCCTTTAGAAGATGCAAGCAACACCACCATCAGGCATCTTGGCCATTCAGGTCTCCTTGCAGCAGCATCCATACCTTTCTCAGTACAGAGCTTAGAGTTCATAATTGCTTATATCAAGCATTATAATCCAGCCACAAGGGAAATACAATCAGTTGATGGAAGAATCATATGCAGCCTAAAACCAGACATGATTGAGAAATGCTTCTCCATTCCACCATGGCCTGGGAGTGTTACCATCAACGTAGAAGAATGTGAAAGGATATGGGAAGAGCATCAAGATAAGTACAGCAAGAAGATTGCACACAGGTGGCTGAAAGAGAAACACACCACATTGCCAAAGAACGTTGGAAGAGGACAGTTCAAAGACGAATTTGCTATAATAATCACTCTACTCAACCGAGTTACTGGTCAAGCGGATGCAACAAAGTTTCAGCCTTGGATGTTCTACGTTATACCTCACATAATGAAGAAGACTGAGTTCTATGGCTGGCCTACATTGATTAGTGATTGCCTACACCATCAAATAACTGAGTATTTCAATAGACATGCATTCCACATGGTCTCCTACCTAGTCTACTTGGTTGCCTATCAGGGTAAATTCAGAGGGTTAAATACAAAGGGTTCTTTAAACATTCAACATGTCTACAATTATTACACTTAGTTGGAGTTCACTACTGCATCACATCATTACAAACAGGTGAATGAAGCATTCTTAATTTACACAGTGTGAGACCTGGACAACGAGCTACATGTTCGCATCTCATCTATTGCTAGGGCTGCAATATCAGAATGGGCTGATTGGTTTATTCAGTTTGCCAGTTTCAATTACCTAAGGGTGTACGGTTATTTAGGAGCTCCTCTTATGTTACCGATGTATCCATCAGATGAGGTAGTGTGTATGGAATTCTTCAGACAAGTATCAAATGTTCACACTCATCTGTGTAACAAGAAGAAACCAACCTTCAACTTTCCTTTTGCTTTAGGTATTTACACTTGTAGATCATCCGCAAAAGCTAAACTAATGGGTAACGAGTTAGAAAAATTTGGTTTCAAGCCTTTCAGTAAGAGACGATCATATGATCCCCATGGCTTCTATGCAACTCGACTTGGTCAAAACTATGCTCATGTGCCCGCACTTGCAGACTTTTGGGCTAATTGCAGAGACGAGTACGAGGTGTGAAGGAGAAGTAATAGTAGGCTCACCCTTCACCAAATGAAAGACTGTTTATTAGAAGACATTGAAGGGGATTCAGATAATAATGGAGATGTAATTCTCCCAGCCTATACTAGAAATCAGGTTAAACAACAACCTCTTCCATGGGTCAATTGGGCCAACAAAGAGTGCATTACAGTGGAAGAAAGGACATGACAAGTGGTAGATTACAGCAAGAATTTCTTAATTCACAAGAGGAGGGAGTCCATTCCGGTAGCAGAGCCGTCAAAGAAACATTCATCTCTTCCCTCTTCTTCAAGAACTCAAACAAAGATGAAAGAAAAAGTTCAATCTAAAGAGGCCACAAAGGGTAGTAGATCAGAAAAGAGTGCAAAAAGGAGGTTGGACTACATAGGGATTGTTATACAGGATCAACCTACAACTGAAACAAAATTTCCTCCACCAGAGCCCATACTTCAGGAAGAAGCACATGATGAGCCTTTGATACCAAATCCTTTACCATCTCCTAGGTCTTCGCCAATTCACATTGATTTGGAAGACGAGGAGATAGAGGCCAATGTTACAATTATTCCTCCCTTGGATGTTAGTAGAGATACCACATCTTGGCTTGAGAGCTCCTTGGGAAGGACAAGAAGAAGGCCTTCGTATCAGGTGATTGATGATGACCTCAGTATATATCAGGAAGCACCCAAAAAGAAGGCCAAGAAACAAAAGCATTTTGAGAGGAATCTTGAGGGTGAAATGGTCATGGAGACAACCACGCCTCTTAAAGATAAAATCAGGGATGAGGTGGATGTTGATGATTTCATAATGGCCAAAGCAAACCTTGGTAAAAGTACCCGACATGCTGATATGAGTTTGTTTAAGATGGTAACAGAGAATATTCAAGAAAGAGTGCAAAAGGATGGAGAAGACAAGGCAGCCCTCAAGGCTGAAAATCGTCAACTCCAGTTATACATATCAAATCTTATCCAAGGCACCTCACAAACAAGCAAGTTGGTGCCTCAAGTCTTAGAAACACTAGCTGATCAACAACAGTTAAGGCAGTTAGTGATTTGTGGAAAACAGACTCAAGAGTGGATTGAAGAGATCATCAACAAAGGAAAAAAAGTTCTAACACAGGTCTTCCAGTTAAGATACAAAGCTCATGACTTACGACAAGGTATCCAGGATTTTGAGCAGCTGATAACCGAGTTCAAGCCAATGCACGAAATCATAATTGCAGATTTAGAGAGGGCTTGTGGCTCTACAATGGCGAGGGAATATAAAAGACAAATCCTGGAGTGGACAGAAAGTCATCTTTTCAAGGTAAATACATATGTTAGAATATCAGAGGAGTTTGCAGGGTATAAACAAAGAGTCATTGATACTCTTAGGTTCATCAGAGAATTTGTTGTGGCAATTCCTTGTCAATATTGTCTTGAGGATGGTTCATACATTGGGCTTGACGTAGTCCAAACAGAGTTTCAGAGTATCTTGCATGGCAGCGATGGCAGTGTTGGAAGAATGAAGATGATTTCCATGATGTCAGCACAGTTCGAGAAAGCGGCCAATGAGAGTGAAGATTTCTTGAGATCTATTGCAGATGGCGAAGAAATCTTGGAAAAGCGACATTTTGTTATTAATAGCATCAACACTCCTACTACAGATGAAGTTGCCCGCTTTTTAGCGGATGTGATCAAGATTTAAATCTGCTTTCTTCTAGAAGCTTCTTCCACCCTTTCTTTCTATTCTTGTCTCAATTCTTATCCATTCCTTGAGGATAGAAGGAAAACAATTGTAACAAGTTGTCACGAGTTGGCACTTTCCGTTTTAGATGCTTTCTAGGGTTTAGATGTTTTATCTTGTTCTAGATTTAGAAATAAAGCTTGCATGTTGGCAAGTAGTAGTTGTAAAAGCAAGGAGATTTTAGGGTTCCCTACTCCTCTGCTTAGTTATAAATAAGAGCAGTGTTTGCTCATTTTAGTTTAACTAAGCTTGTGATAATAGAATCGTTGAGCTTATGCCTTCATGTTTGTTATCGTCTAGTGTCAGTTCACTTTGTGTAAAGAGCAAGTTTGCATGCCTCCTTAGCTGCAAATCCTTGTTTAGTGCATGTGTTATGTGCCAATTATAATCAGGTTGATCGCATGTTGCAAGTATTTTGCTACAACTTTTTGTCCCGAAATTGTAATCTTTGTTCCAGAAGTTTGAGTAAATAAAATCTTGAAGCTTGCTTTGCTGCCCTCGATATAAATATCTCAGATTTCCGTTTATTATTTTGTGTTAGGAGTATGAGGAAATAAAATCCCGAAGCTTGCTTTGGAGCTCTTGAAATAAAAGTCTCATATTTCCATAATACTTTTATGATCTGTTTTTCATCTTACCTTAAATGTATGTTGAAGAAAAGTTTGTTTAAGTATCTTTGTCAGAAAATCAAACTCGTCCATTTGTAAACTCTCTTGCTATGCGTTTACTTGAGAGGGTAGAAACGTTTTAAGCGTAGGTTAAGTTGTAGCTGTCTAGTTTCATTAAAGGGAAAACTTCAGCTGCAACATCTAGTGTTCTATAACCTTGTGTTGTCTCAGCTAAACCAAAAAGATAGGCAAAATCAAGTTTAGTTTACTTTCTTTATGCAACTCATCAAAAGAGGGAGCTTCCCCTCCTAATTCGAAGAGCAGTTTACTGCACATAGCTGTCCTTTTCCAGTTTGCATTCCAGAGGTGCGATTTGAAACGCCAACAGTTTTCTGGCGCCCACCATGGGGCACGAGGCATAGAACTTAAAGAAAGCTTGCGCTTTACAACACGCGTATGACTCTCTGGCATCCTATTGCCCCAATTCAACAGCCTGATCTTATACCACCAATTATCCAGCCAAATTTTGAGATAATTGAAGGAGAGCAAGCAGACATTATCAGCAGCTTAAGGATTTTTATCTTTGAGAAGAAGGAGACCCCTACTCAGTGGAGAGAAGCTTCCAAAGTACTTGACAAAGAAGAAAGGAAAGCCGACATTGCAGTCGAAAGACCTGTATTGCCTGATCCTGCTTGGAATTAATCAATCCTGGCTCACATAGTTTATATAGGAAGGAGGAATCCTCTCTTTCGAGAAGACATCAACACTGATCCTTTCATACCATGCCCCATTCAAGTTGGAGAGCCATCCAACGAAGCTCCTGAAGTCATCACCATCAAAGAAGAAGAGCCTAAAATCAAGTTAGAAGAACCTGCAATTCAGCCAGGAGCAATGGGTGACAATAACAACAACAACAACAACAATCACAACAAAAATCGCAATCGGAGGCGAGAGATACCGCTGCCTTGGGGCAATCAAATTGGACCTTTGGCCTAGGCGGTAAATCACGAACTACCCAAGGGATCGAGAAAGCACTTCCCACGGTTCCATGGAGATGGAACACAACATCCTGATGACCATGTTTCAGCCTTTTCAACTGCTTGCGGCATCTTGCACGTCGCACATGAAGATGTTGCAATACGTCTTTTCATCGAGACCCTCAATGGTGCTGTAGAAGAATGCTTCCACCACTTAGAACCAGGATGCATTACAGACTAGGTCACTATGAGTGACAAATTCTTTACAAGGTTCAAGCCCATAGAAGATAGTCACCGATTGTTCACCCAACTATCCAACACAAAGATGGAAGCTCACGAGCCAATGAGAGAGTTTGTGGCAAGGTTTAATCGCCTTGTTACGCGTATCTCACACATGCTCGATCCATCACCTGAAATTTTGATGAGCAGTTTTGTTAACGCTCTTCCATCTAAGATATCCTTCTTCCTCAAGTCGGCTAATGAAACAAAATTAGAAAATGCACAGCAAGGCGCGATAGAGATCGAAGACAACATGATCACTAGTGGAAAAATGAAGGGTGATTCTATCATGCCTTTAGTGCAAAGTTTTGCTGATCCACTATTGCAAAAGGTGGCGAATGAAATGACTATTCTCAAGAGGCAGTTGCCCACGCAGCCTGCTCCACCTGTGCCACTTGCATTACCAACACCACAACAATATCAAGCTTTGCAGCAATACCAAGCACCACAACAGCCATATCAACCAAGGAGGAACAATTTCCAGTCTTTCAATAACTTCAAGCCACGAGGGCCACCTCCACCAAGGCAAGCGGTTGATAATACATAGAATGTTGTGTTTCTCTTTTCATGATACCAACGAACATATCGACTCTTCATGTCCTGAGAATTTGAGGATGACTCAGATTATGGGTTTTGCCAAAACTGCACTAGAACTAAACTTTGTACTTGCTCCTAGTTCGAATGTTGTCTTGCCTCAAACAAACAATTTCGATGGCGACTCCGCAACGGGATCTTTAGAAAGTGAACCCAAAGAAGATGAAGAAGAAGAGGATCCTCGACATTACTCTCTTGCCGTGAATCCTGAAAATCATGTATCTCCTGTGTTCACACGAAATCAACATCAGAAAGCACAAGATGAAGAGAGACTGAAGGTACAAAGAGAAAAAGAAAAAGCAAAGGAAGTAGCTTCTGCTTCCAAGCCTTCACAGGAGAATGTAAGTACTCAAGATTCAAATTTTGATATAGTAGACTCCTTGATGAAGAACAAAGTGCAGATTTCTCAACTAGAATATCTTCAAGATCACCCAGAGCAAGTCGACCGACTTCTCAAGTTTGTAAAGAAAGGACCAACCAAGCAACCAACATTGCTCGAGTCATCCGTTCCAATGGGAGACAAACCCAAGCCCTTCTATATTTCTCTATACATGGGAGGTTACAAATTGAGCAATTGTATCATTGATTCGGGAGCCTCAGACAATATCATGCCGCTTTCCGTGATGAATGCTTTAGGATTATCATGCACCAGTATAAAAGACAAATGTTATTCATTGGAGTCTAATTCAATGCCATTAGTCGAACAGTTGAAAGATGCTCAAGTAAGACTGGCAGCTTGTCCAGAAAAGAAAATCATGATGACTATCTTGGTAGCGGACATCCCAGCCAGCTATGGAATGCTATTAAGCCGAAGTTTCTGCAAGGACCTCGGTGCAGAAATACAAATGGATTGGTCTTCTGTGACCATTCCAGTAAAGGAAGGAACTTTCAAGTTGGAACCCGAGCTCAAATCTAGATTTGTGGTGGTAAAGTCTCAAGATCCACAAGCACAAGTTTTATTCCAAGAAATTGGTCCAGGGACTTATGTGTTGCTGGAAGAAATAAATGATGAAGCAGATCAGAACAGTGGACTCATCAAAGGGAAGTTCACAAAAGAAGAAAAAGGAAAGAACAAGATGTACCCCGAAGGAAAATTCATAGAAAATCCAGAAATGTGGACCATGCAATTTGATGGGAGTTGCTCAACTGCTGGTTCAGGGGCGGGAGTTGTCATAATTTCTCCTAAAGGAAAGTTGTATCCGTTTGCATATCGCTTGCAATTTGAATGCACGAACAATACAGCTGAATATGAGGTGCTTTTGTTAGGCCTTAAGAATGCCCGAGATATGGGTATTAAGCAACTCAAAGTTGAAGGTGATGCCGAGTTGATCATCAAACAAGTTAGAAATCAGTATCAAGTGAAGAAAGATCGCCTTCGAAGTTATAAAGATAGGGTGCGAAATGCAATAGACTGGTTCGAAGCATTTGACATTAAATATCTTCTACGTGCGGAGAACAGCAAATCAGATACTCTCGCAGTTTCTGCTTCTCTTTTCATACCAAATGCTGATTTTCGTCAGAATGCATTTGCTAACGAACTCATACACAGGCCCGATGTTCCTGACAACAATCAAAACTAGCAAGTTTTCAATGATGATGATCACATCAAGGAATTTCTCACTATGGCTGACAACTTTGAAAGCTTATTCTTTGAAGGAAGTTCATTTCCTTTTAGAGATTCAGTAACTGAGGATTCCGAGGTAACTGAATCAGGCGTTATCGAGTTGCAAGGAAATCATATTTCCAAAGAAGAAGTTTCCTTAGAAGATGATTTTGACAGACAAGACAAACATAAAGAAGATGCTGAATCTTCCAAGGAAAAAGATTTTATATAGTCGAAACGAAACAAGATTCCTAAAGGTTTAGTCTCCTTGGAGAATCTGTTTGATAGACATGATAGGCGCATCCAAGATCAAAGAGATTCGAGTAATAAGACTTATGCCGAATATCACTCAGTAAACATTGGAACTGAAGACAAGCCTCGGCTTGTAAATTTGGGCAATTGTTGTACACCAGAAGAGAGTGAGAAGCTAATCGCCTTATTCAAACAGTATCGGCATGTTTTCACTTGGTCCTATGAAGATTTGAAAGTCTTCACTCCTACAGAATTGTCTCACACAATCCTTTGAAACCTGATGCTAAGGCTTTTAGACAAAAGCAGAGGCATTACAACCCACTCGTTCAAGGTACGATCTATGCTAAGATTCAAAAGATGGTTGATGCCAAGATCATTTTTCCAATACATCATTCTACTTGGGTATCAAATATAGTTTATGTACGAAAGAAGAACAGAGAAATCAGAATCTGTGTTGATTTCAGGAATCTGAATCAGTCTTCCCTGAAGGATAATCACCCATTTTGGATCATGGATCACACCCTACAAACTGTCACTGGGTCAGAGATGCTATCTCTACTCGACGGTTTTTCTAGGTACAATCAAATTGCAATTGCTGAAAATGACCAGTTTAAGACCGCATTCACCACCCCATGGGGAACATTTGCATATGAAAGGATGCCTTTCGGTCTTATTAATGCAGGTGCAACTTTCCAAAGAGCCATGGATTTGGCGTTCGGAGATCTAAAGAATAAAGTCATTGTGGTCTATCTAGACAATCTAACTATTTTCTCAAAGAGGCGGAAAGATCATTTCTCCCACTTATTAAATGTCTTCGAAAGGTGCAGGTATCATCATATCTCTCTAAATCCTAAGAAGTCTATCTTCGCAATGACTGAAGGCAAGCTACTTGGTCACATTGTTTCAAAGGAAGGAACCCGAATTGACCCAAGTCAGGTCAAATCTATCAGAGATCTATCCCTTCCAACCAGCAAGACCGGTGTACACTCTTTCTTTGGTAAAGTGAATTTCATACGAAGGTTTGTACTAGATTTCTCTAAATTGACAAAAGAAATATCTACCATGATGAAGAAGAAGTCTGCTTTGAAGTGGACGGAGGAAGGAAAGAAAGCTTTCGTTGCAATCAAAGAAGCTATTAGCCAGGCGCCAGTATTGGTTCGTTTTGATTCTGAGAAGGGTTTTATTCTTTATTGTTATGCATCTGAGCACACCATGTCTGCAATATTAACACAAAAGCTGAATGAAGAGACATAATCTCCTATTGCATTCATGAGTAGCAGTTTCAAAGCTAGTGAAACACGGTATTCTCAAATTGAGAAGAAGGCGTATTCAGTGATCCGGGCTATCAAAATTTTTAGGTTTTATATCTTGAACTATCATACAATAGTCTATGTCATTGATCCAACAATGAAAAGTGTGTTAACACAACAAGAAATGGGCTCTAAGAGAGGCAACTGGGTTGCAAAGGTTCAAGAATACGACTTGGAGATTCAACTGACCAAACTCGTCTATGGGAGAGGTCTGTGTCAACTGATAGCTGAAGATGGTGATAAGAAGCTTCAAGAGAAGGTTATACCAAAGCTCGAGCTTGAAGTAAAAGAAGATCTTCCTATGGTTCTACTGATAGAATCCGCAGGAGAATGGTTCATGGAGATTTGGTATTACTTGGCATATGGTGATTGTCCACATCACTTGGATAAGCAACAAAGGAGGACATTAAGGTTGAAAGCCCATATTTATGTCATAACGAATAGCGTTCTGTACAAGCACGGGCTTGACAAAACATTCCTATTATGCGTCACCAAAGACCAACAACGTCGTTTGTTGGAATCTTTTCATGATCAAGCATGTGGAGGTCACTTTTCTTCAAGAGTGATAGCTTTTAAAATCTTGCGAGCACAGTTCTTTTGGCCGACTATGTTTCGTGACGCGTACGAATGGGTGCACAAGTGCCAGTTGTGTTAGCAGTTTGTTGGCAAGATGAAGTTAGTAGCCATTCCTCTCAGGCCAGTCATTATAGATGCTCCATTTCAGCAATGGGGCCTAGATTTTGTTGGTCCTATCAACCCACGGTCTACTAAGGGTTATATTTATGTCCTTACAGCTACAAATTACTTCACTAAATGGGTTGAGGCCATTCCAACTAAGCGAGCTACTTCTGAAGTGGTGTGTGATTTCTTAAAGGAAAATATTGTTTCACGCTTCGGAGTACCTCGCAAGATTGTGACAGACAATGCATCATGTTTCTCATCAGAGGAACTACTAGAGTTTTGTTTTGATCACGACATCACATTAGCTCATTCATTAGACTATTACCCGTAAGGTAATGGACAGGCCGAGTCATCAAACAAGAATATAGTCACAATAGTGCGCAAGTTAGTAGATGCTAATCAACGAACTTGGCATAAGAAACTTTATGACGCTCTCTGGGCTGACCGAATTACTCCCAAGAGAGCCATTGGTACTTCACCTTTCATCATCATGTATGGTACAAAAGCTATGTTGCCCATCACGCTTGAGTTGTCTGGTTTGCAGCTAGCGACTGTAGTAGAAGATGGAGAGTTTGCAGATCCGATTGAAAAACGCATTATGCTCCTGACAAAGCTTCAAGAAGAGAGAGTGGAGGTAGTAGATAGAATCACCCAACATCAGGAATGGGTGAAGAAAATTTTCGACAAGAAAGCTCACCAGCGAGATTTCGAGGTCGGTGATCAAGTCCTGCTGTGGGATAAGAGACAAGAGCCCAAGGGAATGCATGGAAAATTTGATTCCTTGTGGCTGGGGCCTTTCAAGATCCACGAGTTCGCTGGAGAGAATACTTATATTCTCTCGCACTTAGATGGAAGACTCCGACTACTGCCTCACAGAGGACAGTACCTGAAGCACTTTATCCCTTCGGGGGTGAAGTGAAATTTCTGTAAATAGTCTTTATGCTTTAGTAATGTGTTTCCCCTTTCTATAATTTTTCCCTTTGTAATGTTGTGTTTCCCTTTCTTGTAACAGTTCTATCGTGTTTTAGGTGATTAAGAGTCTTGTTTCAGGTGATTTCTTAAGGAAAGTCCAACTCTTAGGTGATATTAGGAAGTCCGATCACAGGTGACTTAGGGAAAGTTTTGCAAATTAGGTGATTAGGATATTATGCTGACTCCGATACCCAATGGAAAAGGCACTGGTCTAGCTTGAAATCCAAAGATTCTACGGTTCTCCTATGCCGAAAGTATCCGGCATGGTCCCCAGACAGAGACAATGTCGTACCCCAAATTAAAATTTTCGCTACACTTAGGCATTTTGAAGAAATGAGTCAAGATACTGTTAAATCTATCAGAAAAGGTTAGAATTGGGGTATGCATGTCTTGCATGGTGGTCAAAAACTTGAAATTTTCAAAATCTAACAATCTAGGTCCGTCCAAATAGATCAAATCTGCAATACCCAGATTTCTATTTTTCATCACTAAATTTTAGGAAAATTTCTATTTTTAGCAATTTTCTAAAAATAGAAACTTTTTTTGGGTTTCTTACGAAACGGATACTTGTAAAATTTTCTAAAAATAGAAAATTTCTAAAATAGAAAGTTTGGCCGTTAGGGTTAAGACAAATTTTGATTGTCTTAAAATACTTCCTGATTAGGCTGGTGCAGTCAGAATCACAAAAAGATTAGTTTTACTCTGTTGGATCTATTCTGCTTTTTCAGAAGCTTTTTCGGAGATCCAAGGTTGTCAATGGAGGTTAGACAGCTGCCAGGTGTCAAAATTAAACATTCGAGCATCAAACAGAGGCTGTCAACGAATAACGTGCAACGAGGAACGAGGAACAGGCAAATGAAGTTGGAAAAATGAAAAATGATAAAATTTTATCTAAGTTTGGAGACTTCAAGCGCCCCAGTCAAGAAGAGGCACCCATACTTCAATGCCTTAGAATATTTCTCATCTCGACAGTCAAAGCTAAGGAGGGCACGTTAAACAAGGTAAAAGTTGAAAAGTTGATAAATTTTTCTAACACTGTCAACCATGGGCGCCCCAGAAGGAGAAAGGCGCCCACCTTTTCAAGAGGTCAAAAGCCAAAATTAGGGTTTTTGCCTCTAGGCCAATGTTGCTCAGAACCATCTCGGCTCCACAACGAATCAACCAACACGTTCGTCAGGTCATCTAGTCATCGGCAAATCCAAGACAAACAGAGGTCATAGAGAGATATTTTAAAGGTTGAAGACGAAGAACACAGAATAAAATCTAAGTCTGGAGAAGATGGGTGCCCCTGAAGGAAAAGGGCGCCCAAGATTTTGAGGTATTAGATGATCACATTTGCAAAAGGTCTCTCCAGCATAACTTTGTCAGACTAGACCTAGCTCTCCAATGAATCCGTCAGCTCATCCATTAGAATCAGCAGTCGTCAGATGTCGCAAGGCGAACAGAGGAGAAAAGTTGTGAGAAATGGAAAAGGTTGGAAGCAACAGTGAAAATCCAAAATAAAAAAAACTAACTTTGGAAGCCATGGGCGCCATTCTTCAAGAAGGGCACCTAGGGTTTAGAGCCACCAGAAGTCAATTTCCAGAGATGAGGTATCCAGAAGACCCCTTCCAGGATCATCTCAACTATCCAGTGAATCCGTCAGCCAGTCATTTTGATCAACACAACACCCAGAATCATGAATTCATCTGAAGGTCAGAAGGCAAGCATAAATTTGAAAATCATGAAAATGGCTAACACTGGAGAAAATAGGCGCCCTTATCAAGGATAGGCACTTGACATTTTGAAGGGACAAATGAAGTTTTTAGCAGATGACGTCTCCAAAACTATATTGTCAGATTCGACCAGGCTCTGCAATGGAATGTTCAGTTCGTTCGTCGAATAAATCTAGAAGTCGGGAGACAGAGCTGAAACAGGGTTGAAAATGAATAAAAGTTGGAAAAGATGAAAAATTGGCTAAATCTGGGGAGACTAGGCGCCATACTTCATAAAGGGCGCCCAACTTCTCATGCCTTAGTTTATTTTTGAGAAGTTTCAAAATTTTCAAAAGAGAGAAAAAACGCCTTTGCTCAAGGCATGAACTAAATTTAGGGTTTCATCAAATTAGAGTTTGAGAAGCTGTTTTCAAAGCAAAGACTTATTTAAGGACATCTCTATGCATTATTTTTCATATTTTCTTGCAGGTGCCTTCAAGGAGAAACATAGCACCAACTTCAAACTTATATTTTTCAAGATTCAAGAACCCTAACTTGCTGGTTTCTCATAAAATTTCAGATCAGCAATCAAAGAAGGCCTCATTTTTCATATTTCTTCATCAAGAACCTCATTTTTGTGAAGAAGAATGCTAATACTATTAATTTTCAGCAAGTTGATCTATTTTTGTTCTATCTTCTGGACAAATTGTTGAAGAATTTTCTCTAAGTTGCAGCAATTGCTTTTATTTTGCATGTCAGGGAAATCTTCAAATTCATCCATTTCCAATCTTCTGGGTCTATGCTAAACCTTCTTCTGGACAAAACCCATATCACAGCTTTTTCAGAGAAACTTAAAACTATTGCTTTTTAAGTCAAAAGCCAGGGTTTGTAAAATCTAATCAACTGGGTTCATCCAGAATATGCTCAAAAACAATACCCAGATGCCAACTTTTTCTGCTTTTTTTGGAAAAGCTTAGGGTTTGCTGCTTTTTCAGTCTTCATTTCATATTTTCAAAAATGGACGATCTGGGTTGGCTTGTAACGAAATTCTAATCAAAACCCATATCTCAGAAAAAATTTCAAAATTTCGTCCGTTGGAGGAAGAAAAATCAGCAAGCTAAATTTAGAAAGTTTGCTAAAAATTGTTAGAACCTAGGTGTGTTTACTGTCAATCTTTAAGTTTTGCAGAATGGAGTACACTCCCGCAGATTTCAAAACCAAATCAGTGTTGTACCATGATTTCGTTGAAACGGCTAAGACATACTTGCGTCATATCAAGCCAGTGTTCAATATACGTCCTTTAGAAGATGCAGACAACACCACCATCAGGCATCTTGGCCATTCAGGTCTCCTTGCAAAAGCATCCATTCCTTTCTTAGTACAGAGCCTAGAGTTCATAATTGCTTGCATCAAGCATTATAATCTAGCCACAAGGGAAATACAGTCAGTTGATGGAAGAATCATATGCAGCCTAAAGCCAGACATGATTGAGAAATGCTTCTCCATTCCACCATGGCCTGGGAGTGTTACCATCAACGTAGAAGAATGTGAAAGGATATGGGAAGAGCATCAAGATAAGTACAACAAGAAGATTGCACATAGCTGGTTGAAAGAGAAACACACCACATTGCCAATGGATGTTGGAAGAGGACAGTTCAAGGACGAATTTGCTATAATCATCACCCTACTCAATCGGGTTACTGGTCAAGCAGATGCAACAAAGTTTCAGCCTTGAATGTTCTACGTAATACCTCACACAATGAAGAAGACTGAGTTCTATGACTGACCTACATTGATTAGTGATTGCCTACATCATCAGATAACTGAGTATTTCAATAGACATGCATTCCACATGGTCTCCTACCTAGTCTACTTGGTTGCCTATCAGGGTAAATTCAGAGGGTTAAACACAAAGGGTTCTCTAAACATTCAACATGTCTACAATTATTACACTCAGTTGGAATTCATTGCAGCATCACATCATTACAAACGGGTGAATAAAGCATTCTTAATCTACACAATGCGAGACTTGGACAACGAGCTACATGTTCGCATTTCATCTGTTGCCAGGGCTGCAATATCAGAATGGGCTGATTGGTTTATTCAGTTTGCCACCTTCACTTACCTAAGGGTGCATGGTTATTCAGGAGCTCCTCTTATGTTACCGAGGTATCCATTAGATGAGGTAGTGTGTATGAAATTCTTCAGACAGGTATCAAATGTTCACACTCGTCTACGTAACAAGAAGAAACCAGCCTTCAACTTTCCTTTTGCTTTAGGTATTTACACTTGTAGATCATCCGCATAAGCTAAACTAATGGGTAACAAATTAGACAAATTTGGTCTCAAGCCTTTCAGCGAGAGACGATCCTATGATCCCCATGGCTTCTATGCAGCTCGACTTGGTCAAAACTATGCTCATGTGCTTGCAATTGAAGACTTTTGGGCTAATTGCAGAGATGAGTATGAGGTGCGAAGGCGAAGTAACAGTACGTTAACCCTTCATCAGATGAAAGATTGCAAATTAGAAGACATTGAAGGGTTGTCAGATGATTATGGAGATGTAATTCTCCCAGCCTATACTAGAAATCAGGTTGAACAACAACCTCTTCCACAGGTCAATTGGGCTCACAAAGAATGCAGTACAGTGGAAGAAAGGACATGACAAGTGGTAGAGTACAGTAAGATTTTCTTAATCCTCAAAAGAAGAGAGTCCATTCCGGTAGCAAAGCCGCCAAAGAAACATTCATCTCTTTTCTCTTCTTCAAACAAAGAACAAAGAAAAAGTTCAGTCACAATAGGTCACAAAGGGTAGTAGATCGGCAAAGAGTGCCAAAAGGAGGTTGGACTACACGGGAATTGTTATACAGGAGCAGCCTACAGCTGAAACATAAGTCCCTCCACCAGAGCCCATACTTCAAGAAGAAGTACAACATGATGAGCCTTTGATTAAAAATCCTTTACCATCTCCTAGGTCTTCGCCAATTCACATTGATTTGGAAGACGAGGAGATAGAGGCCAATGCCACAATTATTCCTCCCTTGGATGTTAGTAGAGATACCACATCTTGGCTTGAGAGCTCCTTGGGAAGGACGAGAAGAAGGCCTTCGTATCAGGTGATTGATGATGATCTCAGTATATATCAAGAAGCACCCAAAAAAGAAGGCCAAGAAACAAATGCATTTTGAGAG